>OY757023.1:40730222-40925222 GCA_963580285.1 Lucinisca nassula | reverse complement strand
CAGACCATTACAACACGTTACACATAGTAGGGTATAGGGATATAAGGTGTACGATATATATATATATATATTTCATTTGCCTCATTACATGCGTTACAAGCGTTACATTGTAAATTGAATATGCACCCATCCCCTTAGGTCTCATTACATTGGTTACACTCGCATTACAGACCATTACAACACGTTACACATAGTAGGGTATAGGTATAGAAGGTGTACGATATATATATATATTTCATTTTCCTTCATCACATACGTTACAAGCGTTACAGTGCAAAATGAACAGGCGCTAATCCCAATAGGTCTCATTACTTTGGTTACAACCGCATTACAGACCATTACAACACGTTACACATAGTAGGGTATAGGGATATAAGGTGTACGATATATATATATTTCATTTTCCTTCATTACATGCGTTACAAGCGTTACAGTGCAAAATGAATATGCACCCATCCCCTTAGGTCTCATTACATTGGTTACAACCGCATTACAGACCATTACAACACGTTACACAGAGTAGGGTATAGGTATATAAGGTGTACGATATATATATATATATTTCATTTTCCTTCATTACATGCGTTACAAGCGTTACAGTGCAAAATTACAGGCGCTAATCCCAATAGGTCTCAATACATTGGTTACAACCGCATTATAGACCATTACAACACGTTACACATAGTAGGGTATAGGGATGTAAGGTGTACGATATATATATATTTCATTTTCCTTCATTACATGCGTTACAAGCGTTACAGTGCAAAATGAATATGCACCCATCCCCTTAGGTCTCATTACATTGGTTACACTCGCATTACAGACCATTACAACACGTTACACATAGTAGGGTATAGGTATATAAGGTGTACGATATATATATATTTCATTTTCCTTCATTACATGCGTTACAAGCGTTACAGTGCAAAATTACAGGCGCTAATCCCAATAGGTCTCAATACATTGGTTACACTCGCATTACAGACCATTACAACACGTTACACATAGTAGGGTATAGGTATATAAGGTGTACGATATATATATATTTCATTTTCCTTCATTACATGAGTTTCAAGCGTTACAGTGCAAAATTACAGGCGCTAATCCCAATAGATCTCAATACATTGGTTACAACCGCATTACAGATCATTACAACACGTTACACATAGTAGGGTATAGGGATATAAGGTGTACGATATATATATGTTTCATTTTCCTTCATTACATGCGTTACAAGCGTTACAGTGCAAAATGAATATGCGCTAATCCCCTTAGGTCTCAATACATTGGTTACAATCGCATTACATACCATTACAACACGTTACACATAGTAGGGTATAGGTATATAAGGTGTACGATATATATATATTTCATTTTCCTTCATTACATGCGTTACAAGCGTTACAGTGCAAAATGAATATGCACCCATCCCCTTAGGTCTCATTACATTGGTTACACTCGCATTACAGACCATTACAACACGTTACACATAGTAGGGTATAGGTATAGAAGGTGTACGATATATATATATATTTCATTTTCCTTCATCACATACGTTACAAGCGTTACAGTGCAAAATGAACAGGCGCTAATCCCAATAGGTCTCATTACTTTGGTTACAACCGCATTACAGACCATTACAACACGTTACACATAGTAGGGTATAGGGATATAAGGTGTACGATATATATATATTTCATTTTCCTTCATTACATGCGTTACAAGCGTTACAGTGCAAAATGAATATGCACCCATCCCCTTAGGTCTCATTACATTGGTTACAACCGCATTACAGACCATTACAACACGTTACACAGAGTAGGGTATAGGTATATAAGGTGTACGATATATATATTTCATTTTCCTTCATTACATGCGTTACAAGCGTTACAGTGCAAAATTACAGGCGCTAATCCCAATAGGTCTCAATACATTGGTTACAACCGCATTACAGACCATTACAACACGTTACACATAGTAGGGTATAGGGATATAAGGTGTACGATATATATATATATTTCATTTTCCTTCATTACATGCGTTACAAGCGTTACAGTGCAAAATGAATATGCACCCATCCCCTTAGGTCTCATTACATTGGTTACACTCGCATTACAGACCATTACAACACGTTACACATAGTAGGGTATAGGTATATAAGGTGTACGATATATATATATTTCATTTTCCTTCATTACATGCGTTACAAGCGTTACAGTGCAAAATTACAGGCGCTAATCCCAATAGGTCTCGATACATTGGTTACACTCGCATTACAGACCATTACAACACGTTACACATAGTAGGGTATAGGTATATAAGGTGTACGATATATATATATTTCATTTTCCTTCATTACATGAGTTTCAAGCGTTACAGTGCAAAATTACAGGCGCTAATCCCAATAGATCTCAATACATTGGTTACAACCGCATTACAGATCATTACAACACGTTACACATAGTAGGGTATAGGGATATAAGGTGTACGATATATATATATATTTCATTTTCCTTCATTACATGCGTTACAAGCGTTACAGTGCAAAATGAATATGCGCTAATCCCCTTAGGTCTCAATACATTGGTTACAATCGCATTACATACCATTACAACACGTTACACATAGTAGGGTATAGGTATATAAGGTGTACGATATATATATATTTCATTTTCCTTCATTACATGCGTTACAAGCGTTACAGTGCAAAATGAATATGCACCCATCCCCTTAGGTCTCATTACATTGGTTACACTCGCATTACAGACCATTACAACACGTTACACATAGTAGGGTACAGGTATAGAAGGTGTACGATATATATATATATTTCATTTTCCTTCATCACATACGTTACAAGCGTTACAGTGCAAAATGAACAGGCGCTTATCCCAATAGGTCTCATTACATTGGTTACAACCGCATTACAGACCATTGCAACACGTTACACATAGTAGGGTATAGGGATATAAGGTGTACGATATATATATATATTTCATTTGCCTCATTACATGCGTTACAAGCGTTACATTGCAAATTGAATATGCGCTAATCCCCTTAGGTCTCATTACATTGGTTACACTCGCATTACAGACCATTACAACACGTTACACATAGTAGGGTATAGGTATAGAAGGTCTACGATATATATATATATTTCATTTTCCTTCATTACATACGTTACAAGCGTTACAGTGCAAAATGAACAGGCGCTTATCCCAATAGGTCTCATTACATTGGTTACAACCGCATTACAGACCATTACAACACGTTACACATAGTAGGGTATAGGGATATAAGGTGTACGATATATATATAAATATTTCATTTTCCTTCATTACATGCGTCACAAGCGTTACAGTGCGAAACGAAAAGGCTCTCATCCCCTTACGTCTCATTACATTAGTTACAAACGTATTACAGAGCATTACAACCCGTTACACAAAAAGGGTATAGGTATGTAAGGTGTACGAGATTTATTTTCATTTTCCTTCATTACATGCGTTACAAACGTTACAGTGCGAAATGAAAAGGCTCTCATCCCCTTATGTCTAATTACATTAGTTACAAACGCATTACAGAGCATTACAACCCGTTACACATTGTAGTGTATCGGTATATAAGGTTTACGAGATATATATTTTTCATTTTCCTTCATTACATGCGTTACAAACGTTACAGTGCGAAATGAAAAGGTTCTCATCCCCTTATGTCTCATTACATTAGTTACAAACGCATAACAGAGCATTACAACCCGTTACACATAATAGGGTATAGGTATATAAGGTGAAGGAGATTTATATTTTTCATTTTCCTTCATTACATGCGTTATAAGCGTTTCCACAACTTCATTATCACGGTTTAAATATGGAGTTTGGATATACACATGTATTTGCAGATTTAGCACCAGAAGTCATGCCTCATTTTGAGAACCAACCATTTGCCACTAGACCTATGTACTAGACACACACACACACACACACACGCACACACACACACAACACACATACACACGTGGCTAGAGCTGACCAGTCATCAAATTCGACGTCTGACCGATGGGATGAATCTGCTGCTCCATTCTTAAACAGACGTCTGTTTAATGAGAAGAACACGCAACGTATTCTGGTATTAAATACTGCGTTTTCTGGCCGGTTGTTGCTTTGTTATTTTAGTCATAGTGTTCGTGTTGCACCGATTACCATCTTTTGGGTCGATTTTTTTTATCATTCGACCCAAAGTAACCAGCTATCGTCCACGTGACAATCGCTGACCATGTAGACCATGACGGTACCGGTTATTTATTGAAGGTCTGTTTGGCGGCGTCTGATCAGACTACACTGTTTGCAATGTCCATGTTCACCTGTCCAGTCTACATGGCGCACCGACGTCACAAGGAGAAGACTAGCGCTGCTATAAATAACTGGTACATGGGTTTTGAACATGGCCAGTGATAGACACGTGGACAATAGCAGGCGGGAAGCTTCTGTAGTCAGTAACTTTTAGTCAATTGATAATTAATCGACCCAAGCACGGCGTCTGATCAGGATCTACACGTTTAGCCTATAGTATAGGAATTTAAAGGTTAAACGAAACATGTACCAACCCACACTCAAAGACAATCGACCCACCAGTGCTGCCAGTGCTTTGATCTATAAATGATTTTAAAAGCAATCATTTCATGAGAAAGTTTGATACCGAATCCACTTTAAGAAATAGAACTGTCAAATATAATTATAAGCCCGCTTTCATTTTACTGAAACGGGAGTGAATGCGTGACCTCCTGATGAGTCAGAAAACCCTCTGTGTCTTACATGATGCACACGTTTGGGGCTTCTAGTTTTATAGTTCTTGAGAAATATTTGATAAAAATTAACATTGGCCAATATAGAGAGAAAGAAGAAAGAACATATGAAAAAATAGACCGAGAAAGGCCATTGTCTTTTACACGATACAAGTGGACCGATATCACATAATTTGCATACTCGGCTTCTAGCTTTTATGGTTCTTGAGAAATCATTGACGAAACAATGGACGGACGGACGGACGGACGGACGGACGTCCGACAGACAGACGGACGGAAAGACAGACAGACAGAAGTACGGAGGAACAGATGTAAACCAATATTCTCGCCCTTTTTTCAAAGCGGGGGTATAATGAAACGGGGGTGTTTAACCATTTTAACATTAACTGTGTGCATATAGGATTTAATATCTCGTAATATCTAGATATTAGGTCGAAATTTTGAGAAACTAAGTCGAAATTTCGAGTTATTAAGTCGATATTTCGAGATAGTGAGTCGAAATTTCGAGTTATTATGTCGGAATTTCGAGTTACTAAGTCGCAATTTTGAGTGTCGAAATTTCGAGATACTAAGTCGAAATTTCGAGTTATTATGTCGAAATTTCGACATACTCAGTCGAAATTTCGAGATTCGAGATACTAAGTCGAAATATCGAGTTAATAAGTCAAAATTTCGAGTTATTATGTCAAATTTTGAAGATTCTATGTCGAAATTTCGAGTTAATATGTCAAAATTTCTAGTTACTAGGTCAAAATTTCGAGATGCTAAGAGGAATTTTCTTGATACGTATCAAAAGAAGAAAAGTACACCTGGCCCTAATGCTCTTAGTATCAGTGTGTACTGTAAATAATAGTTTATTTATTTTTGCTCAAAAGGCAGATAGCATTTACTCGTCAGATCCGGCTCTAATGAGTACCATGTGCAAACAGTGTGGGCACCGATCTGATGCCACTGAACGCGGCATCTGATCGGGGTCAACGCGGTTTGCCAAAGTAAGGATGTTTTGTAAACTTACAACAAATCAAACAGCTCACATCCTTTGAATTCAAACTGGATCTGTCTAATGGATCAGGTCGAAGGCACATTTCAGACACTGATAAACAGTATAGACACAGATCAGAGGCCACATGTCGTGACTTTTGACTGGAATCAACAATGTACAGGAACGTTTACATTTTTTCCACCAAAAATTCAAATCTGATACTCCTTAATTTCAATTCTAAATTGAATCTGTCGGGTGGATCTGTCCAAAGGCCAGTTTTTTTTTTATAGTGTCGCTCAGAAAAAAGAGTGTGGGTACTCAATAAAGCAGAACCACTTCAATAAGGCGGTTGTAGCAAGTACCCATAACCTGTTCCGAGCAGAAAGAAATAAGGCAAGTGAGGTGATGTTTACGAGTTTCCATGAATAAGACTAAAAAGATACGGAGTGGCTTCACTCCATCCTGTGTTAAGCGAGCACCTCAGGGATGATCAAAATGTGCTTGCCTAAGACAGGTGCTTGCTTAACACAGGTAAATATTAATGCATTTGCCCTTTTCTGGAACTAAATGCTTGCTTGCTTAAGACAAGTTGCTTGCTTAATAGAGGTGGTCACTATGACAGGTTGGACTGTATTTGCAAAGAGCCTAAAAACGTTAAAATGGCTATTTGCAGTCATTCTATATTCCTGCAATTTGCATGTGCGCCCATTGAAGATCCAGGTCAGGCCCCGCATCCGCGCAGTCTATTCAAAGTTTCCGCTGTGCGCTCTTAAGTGTGTTTTAAACACATGGATTCTTCAAAAACTGATTCGAGTCTTCGCTTGGCGCAAATGTAAACTGCAGGGAGTGACTTTAACAAGGGAAATGAATGGGGAAAGATTTCTTACTTGTGGCATGTATCCCGGAATTTTAAGAAGTTTTGAAGGAATGTGCAAACTTTTACCAACAGTGAAGGCTTTTTCATGTTTCATTCATAACTAAGAAACCATTATCTGACGGTAACAAAACAGTTTAATCTTTATTATATTCATTATTATTTACATTTAAAAATGTAAAATTCGACAAACTAAACTGATCATGAAATCGTTTCTACGGTCATTCTCTCCCTTCCGCTGATTCAAGAAGGGCAGTTGTCAGTTTCTGGTGTAAGCCTGCCCAGGAAAAGTGTGGAACGGTATTTCGACCTGCTTGATATGGCCTAAATAGTGTTGATTAGGCCGTTACAATCTAATATAAAGAAACAAAACAGACTGTTAACATGAGCCGCGAGAAGATATAATTGCACTCTTTCATCATTATAGAACATATTTAACGTCACTACAGCTGGAATGTGTAGCGGCTGTAAAAAGTATCTCTGTCCTACATCATAATGTAGTTTATATTTTCTTGTCCTTTGGGACCATTGCTTTCATTGAAGTTCAGGGTCACTAATGAGGCCGTATTGGCCGAAACTAGCTGGTCTGGCCCAGAGGAACTTGTACACTCCATACTTTTCAGTTCTACAGTGTATATCCTGTTTCCAAAGGATAACCCTTTTATAGAACATATTGATATTGCATGTACAGATAATAAGTGGCATTGTGTACAGGGATACTCGTTTCACAGATGGTGCCCGGTATGAACCTTACCGTGCGCGACACAAAATGTAGGCAAATAAAGTACAGACAATTTTATACAATTGACTCTCGTTATTTCAAACATTTATGTCTTTTAAACTACTGTTGAAGCCATACTAGATCTTGGAAATGTTGTGTCAGGTTATTATACACACTATGTACTTTTTTTTTTATTTGAATTCGGTTTATCTCGAACTTTTTCTAATTCAAACCAAACTAACGAGAGTCGACTACATGTCCCAACAGTAGTAGAATAGATTTTCTTTCAGTGTGATTTGTTTCTTTTTCTCCCAGTTTGTATTGATATTAAACGGAAAATCTTAAAACTCTTTCCAGAAATATGCGTCAACACGCGATTGGTATCACCTTTTGGCATGCGATGTATAGCCCATTCTAGCCAATTAAGCCCAATAATTTCTCCCACACTTATCGTTGGGACGAGTCCATTCTTCGATTACATCTTATCTATCCTAAGATGAATTGATGTTTCTCTTAAGCACGCAGTGTAGACCCTGATGAGACGCCACATTGTGCTTAAATGGTGTGCGGCAGCTTGTGTGTGCGCGTGTGTGTGTGTGTGTGTGTGTGTGTGTCATTTTACAACTATGTCAGAAAACTCCTTGTTATAGGATTTCACATCTGTTTTATTGAGAAACATTGAAACCTTAAAGAGATAAGATGAACCTCTCAATGTCGGGTAAAAGTCCCACAAAATGGGAAGCAACGTCTCCAAAATGACCTTTACAGTGTTGACGGGGACGTTAAACCTCAGATAAACCAAAACCAAAACCAAATCTTACACTTTTAAATGACACACATACATACATGTATTCATATTCATCTCATCATCGCTCAGACACACTTAACGCTGTGACGCGATTAACACCTCTAAAATCTCAGTAATTATCGATCATCGATAATTCAACTGATATTCCAATAACCACTCAGCACCTTGTAACTCTATTATCAATATCGATTATCGATAACCACAACTGAATTAAGTGGTGGTCATTAATTATAAGTAGAGATTAATTTATCCATTATAATAAATAAATAAATAAATAAATAAATAAATAAATAAATAAAGGTTGTCTAGTTAACCAGGCTCGTATTAAAAAATATATATTCAATAATTACATGTACGTAGAATTTTAATGTCGCATAGGTCTCTCAACGCTGTGGTTCGAACCTTGGCTGATCGCCGTATAAAATGTTATTCTAAGTGGCTCTGGGAATCACTGAAAATGTAATCTTTGCCATTGCGAGAACGCAACAGATATGTTGCTTTGTTGCACGACCCCAAAACTGCAACTTTTCTTATAAAATTTGATTTTTCTTATTTTTTTTATGTTTCAATCAAAGACTGCGGATGCTCACTGAGGCGGTTCTAAAGCGTAAATACAAAACTAGGAAAAACAACGTCTCCCCGTACATCAACCATAGTGCAGTTTATATTTTACTTTTGGTCCTTTGAGGTCAGCGTGAATATTCTAAGAAATCAGAAAAAAATATTGGTTTAGACTCATATTCTAGACAGGTTTTTAATTATTTGGACCCCATTTTGATTTATATCAGTCTTTGAATCGACTGCCTATTCGAAATTCGCAGAATTGCAGTATGTTTCCTCTGGCTTTCGTTGTCGGATCATTATAGGGTCACTGATGAGGCTTTATTAGCCGAAACTACGTAGTCTTACGACCTGAAAGCCGTAACAAAGGAAAGATGCATAGCTTGAAAGAAATCCCCGCCTATGGTGGGATTCGAACCCGGGCCGCCCGGGTGATAGTCCACTGCTCTTACCCCTGAGCCAAAGAGTCGACTCCCTGACGCAGTTGTCAGAGAGTGGTTATAAACCTAGAAGCTATGCATATGATCTACCAAGGTAGATAATGGAAGGGAGGTAACACACCCCATCTTCAAGGAAGTCATCATTTATGATGACGTGAAGGATACCAACTTCGGCACAAGCCAATTCTGGCATTTCGGACGAGCCCCCATCTTACGACCTGAAAGCCGTAACAAAGGAAAGATGCATAGCCTGAAAAAATCCCCGCCTATGGTGGGATTCGAACCCGGGCCGCTCGGGTGACAGTCCACTGCTCTTACCCCTGAGCCAAAGAGTCGACTCCCTGACTCAGTTGTCAGAGAGTGGTTATAAACCTAGAAGCTATGCATATGATCTACCAAGGTAGATAATGGAAGGGAGGTAACAGTAGTATGACCCATCTCCTTTCTTATGAATGTTTTCATTGCTCTTAAAGGAACTCATTTTTTATTTTTATTTACTTCCTTGTAATCATAAGGAAACCTGTTTTCCTTTTTTGCAAACAACAAAGGTGCAGATCAACATGCGCATTCGCTGCTTAAATTTCAACACCTAAAATTTTAAGACTCCAGCAAGTCTGTGTTGCTGAAGATGCCGCGAAGTCAAGATTTCTCATGACGGTGCTACGTATCGAGGTTCTAACCATTATCCTGCTGAATAAATTAATTTAGGCACACCATTTCTGACTATCAGCCAGTCAAATTACTTTATATATTGTATTCATACAATTCACAAACTGCATGACACAGTGTAGATCCTGATCAGATGTCGTGAACAGCAGGTCAAGGGCTAATGGTCTGCTCGGGTTTCGCTTCACTGAGGTCCTCTCTTGACATTTACTTCAGAAGAATACCTGTGTATATTGGCGTAATACACCCATTATAACACATGTGAGACGCCAAGTTCTGCAACAGAAGGTTAGTTTTTGTTTTTTTTTCTCTGGGTACTCCGGTTTTCGCCCACCTCAGATTAACGATCGGCTCGATATGAGTGAAATAATCTTGAAAGGGCCGTAAAACAAAAAAAGACACAAAAAAACGCCCTTTATAAGAACCCATCATTACTGTTTATAAAGGATAGGGAAATCTCACCCAAGGTTCCACGGATTGAAATTCATACCCCGAGGGTGATATTTCCCTATCCATCATGATGGATTATTTTTCTCACATTTGTTAGGTTTGAAGCGAGTACTAGGAAAACAGCGAGTGAAAGAAAAACTATTTTTCGGCTTGCGAGATAAGTACATACTCTTGAATATGTAGGCCTACCGAAAAAACAGGCCACTGTGAATGGTTTTTATCATCACGAAAACACGTCTATATAATTTTGACCCCACATGAACCCCACTTTTATATAGTAAAACTGGGGTTTCCGGGGGTATACCTTATTTTTCTTATTTCTGCTCTAGTTCTTATTTCTGCTCTAAAATATTTGAGCAGAAATAAGAAAAATATCACAATTTTTCATCTTAAAATTTTCATTTTTTCGGCGATAAAGGTGGTAGGCGTGTTTGCGTAATGGTAGTATTAAAAATAACCTTGAAGGTCATGCATTCAGAGCTGACGTCAACATAAGACATAAGTTACAAATGTACGGAAGAGCATTGGGGCCAGGTATACTTTTTTCTTTTGACAGGTATCTCGAAATTTCGACATAATAACTCGAAATTTCGACTTATTAACTCGAAATTTCGACTTACTATCTCGAAATTTCGACTTCGTAGCTCGAAAATCCCGACTTAGTATCTCGATATTTCGACATAATATCTCGAAAAAATTTCGACTTCGTAGCTCGAAAATTCGACTTAGTATCTCGAAATTTTGACTTAGGAACTCGATATTTCGACATAATATCTCGAAATTTCGACTTACAATCTCAAAATTTCGACTTAGTATTTCGAAAAAACTATATGCCCCAAGCGGGGGCATACAAAAGATCTTTTAATTTTCCAAATCATATAATCGATCTAGTTCGTATTTGGTATGCAGATGTGTGTAATTCTACCATGACGAAGAAAGTTTTTGTTTAATTTGTTAACATATATATTAATTTCCCAACTATATTGTGAATTAATGATTAGATCCATAATACCCTCCATCCCATAGTCAGCCCAAGATCATAAGTAATAATTCTTTCTTTCTTTCTACTGATACTGCGTAGGTCATATTTTGCCATTACCGTAGGTGTACATTACATACACTCCAGGTTTGCAGGATGAAAGCCTACACAGTAATCATGTAATTACGGTAGGGATCTTTAACCTGCACAAGGGATGGTTCTCCCTGCACAGGGGGCCTCCGATCCGAAGGAGGTGGGCCGACATTGTTTGAGCTGTCTAGGGGCCGAGGTGGTAGTGGGGCCGTAGTGTCTGGAAATCATTAAACGTACAGCCCATGAGCCTGCGGTTGTAACATGTACTAACTATTTATGTTTTAGACAAAAAAAAATATCACCGACAATTAGCATTACAAACACACGCCGAATCAAATATTATAAAATATATCACCAAACAAAGAGAAATTTTTCAGATAAAAATTCTGACATTTTTCATGTTTCTGCTCAAAAACATAGCATACGGCTAGGCGGTTCTAACGAATATCCACAATCTATGTTTTTGAGCATAAATACTAAGAACAACGTATACCACTGTATACCCAATTTTTACTATATAAAAATTGGGTTTAAGGTGGGGGCGGGGGTCAAAATTATATAGCAGTGTTTTCTTGATACAGTCAGAATTCTCATGATTTCAAAGGCATGCTTAAGTTATGGCTAATAAATAAAAAAAATAAATCATTACGAAAATACGCCTATACAAATACTTTGTAACTTTTACCCCCACATCGAGGCGGTTCTAACGAGTACCCACAATCTATATTTTAGAACAGAAATAAGAAAAATAAGGTTTACCCCTGTAAACCCCAGTTTTACTATATAAAAGTGGGGTTCAAGGGGGTCAAAATTATATAGGCGTGTTTTCGTTATGAAATAGTAAATAAATTTAAGAGTATTTGATTCTGCCAATTTCATAACGATACATAGTGAGGCATAGTGCATTTTTCTTATCTAAAAATGGACTTTTACAGACTAAATTTTGCGATATTTTTTTTTATTTTTACTCAAAACATAGGTTGATGGTGCTCGTTTGAACCACTCGTCGAGGCGGTTCTAACAAGTACCCACAACCTTTGTCTTGGAGCAGAAATAAAGAAAATAATGTATACCCACGCAAACCCCATTTTTCTCTATATAAACTGGGATTTAGTGTTGTTCATGTCACGGACTTGTTAACATGATAATTAATTTGATCTCCCTCAACGATCTAGGTGCATCTGCCAAACATGGATCGGAATGTTTTTTTTTTTTTTTTTTGGTTTTACGGCCCTTTCAAGATTATTTCACCCATATCGAGCCGATCGTTAGTCAGAGGTGGGCGAAAACCGGAGTACCCGGAGAAAAACCACCTGACCTTCCGTTGCAGAACTGGATCGGAATGGACAATTCGAGCGGGCGCAGTCTGATTTGAGTCGGCAGTGTTCAATCAGGGGTGCCTCTGGTCCAAATGCTAGGACTAACTCTTTTACATATGAAAGCCCCCTCTTGCGCAGATCAGTTTGCACATCTAAAACTTTTTTGTTCGCCAACGCCTTAGTCCGGTAAAGACTATGACTACTTGAATATGTAAGGGCACTACATGTTCTGTGCAACAAAAACGCTATTAAAATCATCACGAAAACACGCCTATATAATTTTGACCCCCTTGAACCAGAAAAATATCACAATTTTTCATCATAAAATTTTCATTTTTTCGGCAAAAAGGTGGCAATGTATTTGTATAGGCATGTTTGCGTAATGTGGTGTTATATAGAGCAACAATAGATGCATAATTCTTATTCATACTGGACCCGTCAGTCTGATATCAGTATACATGTTTCTTGGTAACACTGGTCTGCACAGTGTAGCGGGAACACTTTCTTTTTTTGTCATAAGTGTAGTTTTCCAGAGCGCCGACTTAAACAGATGTCAATGTTTGAACAGTTGGGGGTACCTGTATATCGTGTAGCTATGGCAACAAAGCCTAAATATTTAACTTATACACGGCACAGTTTATGTTTGGTAACCGGACAAAATCCCCCCGGACATAACCCCCCCCCCCCCCGGACAAATTCCCCCCTTTTTGTAAAGGCGATCAAAATCCCCCCACGGACAAAATCCCCCCGGACAAAATCCGCCTCGCTGTTTGTCAGGTCGGACAAAATCCTCCCCGTACATAATCCCCCCCCCCCACCCCACGAACAAAATCACCCTTGCTCTTAATTAGTCTAGTTAATTATCCTGCCACTACCCACAATCTATCAGGAATCTATAAGTGTGCCTGGAACTAGTAGGTTAACTGATCATGCCAGATATAATTCTTATGGGTTGAGAGGTCCATAAAACCTCAAAGCACATGAATATTTATAAAAAAGTTAATACAAGTATGCCCTTTTCACTTTGATCTTACAAATCCCGCTGAAAAGAAATATATCTCCTTAATCATTGTACTTATTCATTGTCAGAATTTTTCATTGATGATTTCATTGTTCTATATTTTGTCACCTGTTGTACTTGTGCAATACTTGCACTTGTTGAAATAATTTCTCTACGAGCACCAATATAGCTATGATAGTATTGCACCAATCTGATTTGGAATCAGCAGTTTTCAAAATGACACATGTATATACAGACTGATTTTCAAAAATCAGTAATTGTGCATGTGGAGGTTTTGGGGGGGGGGGGGGGGGATATTGTCCACCTTTATAAATAGCAGGGGGGATTATGTCCGGGGGGGGGGGGGGAGGGATTTTGTCCAGGGGGGATTTTGTCCGCCTGAACAGATGGTGAGGGGGATTTTGTCCGCCTTTACAAAGGGGGGGGGGGTTGTCCGGGGGGATTATGTCCGGGGGGGGGGGGGGTGGATTTTGTCCGTGATTCTTTATGTTTATGTGTACCTTGAGATGTATTTGAATATGCAACATGTAACTGGATGATGTCTATACAACGCCCTTTTTTTGATACCCTGCTACTTTCCATTGGTGGTCTTAAACAAAGTATTGGATGGTCTTGAAATGCTTGAAAAATTAATTCAAGTTAGTTTGTTATAGTAACGCAAAGATCATACATCATTTTCATACATGTTACCGTGTATGAAACAATAATGGCCTTTTTACTGAGTGGACGTACTTGCAATGGTTGGTCTTAATATTTGATGGTCTTAATATCCTGGTTACATTTGTCGCAACACACACACACACACACACACACACACACACACACACACACACACACACACACACACACACACACACACACACACACACACACACACACACACACAACAAAAACACAAAATCCTAAGCTGCGACATTTGCTTACATCACGAAAACACGCCTATATAATTCTTAACCCATTTGCACCCCACTTTTATATAGTAAAACTGGGGTTTGAATTGTTAAGCCTTATTTTTCTTATTTCTGTGATAAAATATAGATTGTGAGTACTCGTGAGAACTGCCTCTTTGAGACTGTTGGAACGTGTACACACAGTCTATATTTTGAGCAGATGTGAGAAAAAAGGAATTAAGGCAAACAAGTCACAGGAAAAAAGTCACTGAAAAAAGTCACAGATTCGGTTTTTATCATGTTCAAAATTTTTCTTATTTCTAGTCAAAATACAGATTGTGGGTACTAGTAAGAACCACCTCTATGTTTTTGAACAAAAATATAAAAAAAAATACCATAGCCAGGGTAGTATTATTATACCCCCGAATAATATATTATATTATTATACCTTTTCTCTCTATAAAGTGGGGTTAAAAGGGATATTCATTTGTTGGGCTTGTTGACTTGATTATTTTTTTCCTGATATATATTTTGTCAGTGAATGAATATTTAACATTCATCGTCTTAGAAACTTAACACTCACTCTCTACATATATGTATGCATCACATTAACAAATTGGAGCGAAAGCAGTGATCTGTGGAATATGAACCGATGATCCTTTTAAACCCCACTTTATATTGGTAAAAGTCAGTAGAGTAGGTGTTGACATTATTTTAATTTATTAGCAACATCCTTTTTAGTGGAATTTTCTTTATTTTCTTATTTGTGACTTTTTTTAGTGACTTTATTCCTGTGATTTTTTTTCCGCGCACCAAAAGAGATATCACAATTGTTCATCTTAAAATTTTCGTTTTTCGGCGGTTAAAGTTACAATGTATTTGTATAGGCATTTGTTTCAGTAATGTAAGGCATTTTCACTACAAACATAGCTTTTTTACCTCTTTATAACGGTTTCTACTTGAAACATGGATTATGGTCACAGAACCGCCTCACTGAGGGGTTCAAGCGAGTGTCAACATTTTTTTTTATCTCAAGCATGGACTTTTGCAGACATGATTATCAGAAACCGATTATCACGGTCTTTGCAAAAAACGCCTTATTGAGACAATTCTAACGAATTCATACATTTTACATTTTTACCACATTTTTTCTTCTTGATACATCAGTTAGTTCTTGTCCTTTGGGATCATTGATTCCATTGTGGAATTTTGAAAATATCTGACATGTTGAACTTTTTCCTTCATTCGCCGGAAATTACCGAGTTGAATATCGATTTCCGTAGGAAATCGGCAGTTAAAGTTACCTGTATAGTTTGAAGGTTTTTCATATTAAAATTATGAAGGTAAAAAATATTAACTCCTCGTATCTTATTTATCCTTAACACTAGAAAAAAGTCACTGTTATCCTCATGTAAGAAAATTATTCAGTTTTTATTTGGTGCATTTCAAAGTGATGAATAATTAATTCTTATTGCTTCCATCTGCAATTTAATGTCATGCCTATATGCTCCATAGACGGCAATGTATTTTTTAAAAAAAACGTGCAGATTTCCATGTTTGGTTGCCAATATTAAATAGAAATGGTTTATTTGGAATTAAGTCACTGTTATATACTGTTAGACTGTTGTTCAAAGTCTACGATGATATAAAGTTTATTTCTACTGAAAAATGAAAAATTGCTTCCACAAGAGCTTAAAAATCGTTTATAAGCTGTTTTTCAGTACTGCAGTTCATGATGCAAAAATCGCTAAGTCCACATTATATGTACCATAAATCGTATCAAACCTGTAAAGCTTTTTTGTGCATAAATTTTGTAATTACTAGTAATAAACAACATGCGGATAATATACTTAATAAAGTGATTATATTTCTCGGATTTCTTTATTTTATTTTTTTATTATTTTGTCTCAGTTTTGTTACATTTATGTTTTCATTCATTATGAATGGGCGGCAAATATGTCAAAAGGACAAAACCTGTCGAAATCATTAACTGTGAAATGGCGATTAAATGGCGATTAAAACCACCATGAAAAGTTAATTGGCAGTTTGAAGCCATTGATTGATTTTGTTTGTTTGTATTGGAGTTTAACGGCCCAACCAACACTATTTAGGTTAGTTTTGAGCCGGTCAGTTTACCTGTCCACACTTTTCCTGGGCAAGCGGTTAACCAGTACAGTGCACATTCGCCTCATCGAGGGGGTTCAAACGAGCGCCAACAATCTATGTTTTGTGCAGAACTAAGAAAAATATCTCAATTATGCATCTGTAATTGTTCATATTTATACAATGTATTTGAATAGGCGTTTTTTTGTTGTTTTTTTTTTGTTACCACTGGGTATTTAGAGGGTTTTCTTGGGGTTCGGTCTCAGGGATGTGTCCAATGTCCTGTAATGTCAACCCTACCGGCCCGCTGGTTAATGACATATCTGCAAGCTGCGTAGTAGATACGGATGAGGATGCTCACGATGGATCTCTACTGTTAATGATTGAATTGCAACCCGATACTTTACAAACTGTGTAAATCAAATTTCTGTTCATTGTTGTACATCCAGACGAAGCGTCTCATCTGGGTCTACACTGTTTGCCATCCTATATGATTTCATATTTTCACTTATCGGAAAAGACACCACTTTACAGTTTAGATCCAGATGAGGCTGTGTATGGTGTTTTAACCCTTATCGCCATACAGACCAGTGCAAAATTTCTATGCAAACAATGTAGATCCAGCTAAGGCGCCTAATCTGGATCTACACTATTCTGTTAATTTTTGTTAATGATTTTCAACTCTGCCTGTCCGCACAGTTACTTTGCAAAAAGTGTAGATCATGGTGCGACTGCTCAGGATGAGCCGCCTTTTTTTCCAGATCTACACTGTTTGCCATTCTGTTGATGACTTTGACTAAACCACCGTCAATAAAAATGTAATTGTCTAAATTCACATTACGAAATCACGCCTATACTGACAAATTTTAACCCCCCCCCCCCCCGCCCCTCCAAAAAATGAAAATGTTTAGATAGAAAATTCTGCTATTTTTCATACTTCCATTCCAAAAATAGATTATAGGAACTCGTCAGAACCGCCTCGGTGAGGCAGTTCTAACGAGTATCCACAATCTTTGTGTTGATCAAATATATAAGGTGAAACAAACAATTGTTATAATAATTCAGAGAGGAAAGAAAACCGGTTTAAAGTTCCTCTGTCCAAATTTCCCACTATTCATCACGAAAACACGTCTATATAATTTTGACCCCCCTTGAACCCCACTTTTATATAGTAAAACTGGGGTTTCCGGGGGTATACCTTATTTTTCTTATTTCTGCTCAGAAATATATATTGTGGGCGGTGAGGCGGTTCTAACGAGTGTCCACAATCTATATTTTGAGCAGAAATAAGAAAAATATCACAATTTTTCATCATAAAATTTGCATTTTTTCGGCCATAATGGTGGCAATGTGTTTGTATAGGTGAGTTTGCGTAATGTTTCCGCATATCAAAGGTATGTCTTTTGTTTAAAGGTTAATAAAGGCATTTCTTTTGCTTGTTTGATTTACTCTTAAAATGTAAATCATAACTAGTGAAGATGACATTTTCCAGGTTTTGAGTTGATTTATTTCGGAAACATGTCTATTAAAAATATTGAAAATTTTACCACCAAAAAATGAAAGTATTCAGATAAAAAAATTGCTACTTTTCGTATTTCTTCTCGAAACATAAATTGATGGAACTCGTTAGAACCACCTCAGCGAGGCGGTTCTTACGACAAACAACAATATATGTTTTAGCAGAAATAAGAAAATAATGATCCACATTTTACTACATAAAAGTGGGTAATATGGGGTGTTTTTTGTGATGTGATCATAAACATATTGCAGCCCATTCACATAGTAATTGCATGACTCATTTTAATAAATAAATAGATAAATATGCCGTATCTGTAATCACCTTCTGTGACCGACTTTTAAGGCACTTTTTATATCTTTCTTGAATTCTTAAAGTGTCAACCATAGCTCGACAAACAACATTTTTTCGAAATTGTGTTAAAATTGTTTAGGACAAACATTACAGCCGATTCAAATATGAGTGAAATTTCTTTTATATTAAATAATTAATTAAATAAATAAATTAATAAATAAATAAATAAAAGGCTTATTTGTGTTTACACATTATGTGACTTTTATGGCGTCCTTGCAATTATTCAGGGAATATCTTATACAATATACTGTATATCGGTGTAGTGTTAACGCTTAAGGTGTTAATCATGACTTGGAGGTGTCAATCATGACTTGGGCAGACAACATTTTTCAAAATGTGTGTTACCTATCATGTTACTTTTTATGGCGTCCTTTTAATTACTCAGGAAATATCTTGTACAATATACTGTATATCGGTGTAATGTTAACTCTTAAGGTGTCAATTATGCCTGCGGCAGACCATCACGAAAATTTGACCCCCTATAACCCCACTTTCATATAGTAAAACTTGGGTTTGCAGAGGTATACATTATTTTTCTTATTTCTTCTTAAAAACATAGATTGTGGGTACTCGTTAGAACCGCCTCGCCGAAGCGGTAAAACATAGATTGTGGGTACTCGGGCGAGGCGGTTCTAACGAGTATCCATAATCTATATCTTGAGCAGAAATAAGAAAAATATCATTTTTTTTTCATCTGAAAATATTTATTTTTTTGGTGGTAAAATTTACAATGTATATGTATAGGCGTGTTTTCGTAATGGAACAAAATTGGTTTTAATGTAAGACCTTTCTCATCTGAGTTCATCTCGGCCCCCGCCCATATGGGCTTGAAGAAATATATGGGCTGTATGATGCTTCCACGCAGAGCTGAACCCGGCCCGCACAATAGTACTGGTAAACCGCTTAGAGGATCAAAGCCTGTACAGGAACCGCGGTGCGAGGCGGATGCTAATAAAAATCCTATTGGTTTCATTGGGCGACAGGGCTTGAGATGTCATTTCATCTCAATGTCGGGTAAAAGTCCCACAAAATTTGAAGCCACGTCTCCAAAATGACATTTACAGTGTTGACGGGGACGTTCACCTCAAATCAAACAAACAAACAAAATCTGAGTTCATCTTGATCGAGTCTTATAGGCGTGTTTCCGTGATGGGCTAACAATATTTTTCATGGTGTTATTTTTTAAAATAAATAGATAAAATAAATGCATAAAAAGATCGGAGTCAAGAGATTTCACGTATCATAGTTGACCTTAATTCTTATTTAAAATCACTGGACAAGAGACTGCGATAATATATAATGGTGGTAATAACCGGCCAGATTAAGAAATACATTAAGTTGTCCTTAATTATCGAACAGAACACGTGTGATTAGCCACACCAATGTGGTGCAATAGTTTCCAATATTTAACGGAATTCCTAAAACCTCCTATATAAAGTGGGAATTAAGGGCACACAAATAGATTCGGACGGTCTTACCAGTACCCCAGCTATGTTTTTGAGCAAGAAAAAGGAATATAATATATACTCTTGTAAACTCCAAACTTACCAATTAACAAGGATGTTCATGACACAGGGATCTTAACATATAAACCAATATCCTACATGTCAAAAAACACACACAAAAAAAACACTACTACTACTACTAATAATATTAATATTGATAATTATAATTATTATTATTATTTAAGCAATTCTACATAATGTAGCTCTTCAATATGTTAAATATGTTCGTTCATACTAGATGCCTCGAAATGAAAAGGCATGGTTGTTACTTCAAGAAGTTCTTTTTTACATTTTGATAGCCTTAATTTGAGCACTACTTAAGCGCTCCTTTGAATACCTACAGGTGTCATATGACCTACAAAGTGTCATATCTGCAGATATATGATTAATGATTCCCTGAGGTCAGCGACTAGAGAAAAATATTGGATATTCTGTACCTTGATCCCAGTGGTGTACAGGGAGATAACTCGAACATCGCCCTAGACAGGTTTTAACGGAAATTCACGACTTATTCCGATCGCCGCCTATGAAGGAAAAAGTTCGGTATGGGGTCACTTATGAGGCCTAATTGGCCGAAACTAGCTAGTCTGGCCCAGAAAACATGTACACTCCATATTTTTCACTTCTGTGGTGTATTCCTTGCTTCCAAGGGATAACCCTTTTATAGAACATATTCATTGTGGCCTGACGGGTTTTCCACGAACGTTTCCACAGTAGTTTGCATTTTATTGTCTTGAGGAGTATGAGTTTTTCCGGGATGTCGCCGGCATTGCGGGTACACCCTAAAATAGTGTGGCGGTTTTACATCAGGTTAACAATGTTCTATAAAAGGAGTATAATGAGCAGCCATCTAAACCCGACTTTATGTAGAGAAAAATGAGAAGTGCAGGGGAATTCATTATGTTCCTTATTTTTGTTCAAACACATCACGAAAATATGCCTATATAATTTTGACCCCATTGAATCCCACTTTTATATAGTAAAACTGGGGTTTTCAGGGGTATACACTATTTTCTTATCTTTGCTCAAAAAATATAGATTGTGGGTACTCGTTAGAACCGCCTCGTCGAGGCGGTTCTAACGAGTATCCACAGTCTTTGTTTTGAGCAGAAATAGGACCAATATTCAAAATTTTCATCTGGAAATTGACATTTTTCGGTGGTAAAATTTACAATGTATTTGTATAGGCGTGTTTTCGTAATGATCTAGATTGTGGGTACTCATTGAGGTGGGTCTGACGACCACCAACAGTCTATGCCTGGACTAGAAATAAGAATTAAACATTAAAACTTTTCATCTGTAAAAGGCTGGTTCTTTTCATCTGTATAAAGCTGGCTCTAGGGATAAGATGGCATTTTTAGTGCGTCCCGACCATTGGGCCTTGGAGAAATAGATTGGACTGCATGGTACTTCCGCACAGAGCTGAAACCGTTCGAACAAGAGTACTGGTAAACCGCTATGAAGTCCGAATCAGTCAAAGTGTTGTGACGTCAGCCTCGATAGCGCAGTGGTTAGCGCGTTCGTCTTATGATCGAGAGGTTGTGCGTTCGAATCCGGCCACCGGTATCGAGGTGTGTCCTTGGGCAAGACACGTAATGACACTGCCCCACTCCACCCAGATGCAAATGGGTAGCAGTGGTGTAAAATCCACTGCCTCTCTCTCGCGAAAACATCCGGAATGAGTGTTCGAGAGCGATTCAATAAGCTAGAAGCTTTCATCGCAATCGAACTAAAATAAATTAGTATAAACTAAAGTGTTGTGAGTCGGACAGTCCCGGCATATAAATTCGATGGATTGTCCGGGATTGCTTCTAAAGGATAGCCCTTTTATAGGAAATTATTTGATATGTCATTTCATCTAAATGTGTAAAAGTCCCACAAAATTGGAAGCAGCATCTCCAAAATGACCTAAATAATGTTGACGGGGACCTAAACATCAACACAAACAAACAACCAACGTCATTTTAGTGCACCCTTTTTCTTAATGTCGAGAACCAACGAAGTACGTAATCAAAGTAATCTTCAACGGATTTGGCTATCAATTTGCATAACCATTATGAAAACAGGCCTATACAAATACATTGCAAATTTTACCGCCGAAAAAACGAGCATTTTAAGATAAAAAATTGTGATATTTTTCTTATTTCTGCTCAAAACTTTTAATAAAGATTGTAGGTGCTCGTTAGAACCGCCTCATTGAGGCGTTTCTAACGAGTACCCACAATTTAATATTTCAGAGCAGATATAAGAAATATAAGGTTTACCCCTGTAAACCTGTTACGAGATGGAATAGGAAACCTCTCTGGTGCTTATGCACATCTAAATTATTTTAGTAGATATATGGTAGGGCGGTGCGAGTGAAATATTTTAGGTGAAATATGGTACGCAAACTGTGCGGCTCCATGAACAAGTCATGCACATATCATACGATGTATGCATGAGTGGTTTATAGAGAGCTGTTTTTACAATACAGGGGGCCGCTAAAAGGCCGAGTCCTATAGAATTTGCCTAAAAATCGCCAACCGCCAAATTGTGCCATATATGATTTTTATTCCCGTCACGTGTTGTGTGGGTGTTCGTTTTGACAGGAGTCATGTCATTGATTATAGGGTCGTTTCATCAATTTTTCCTATGGGAAATATACTATTTGAACGCAAATCCATTGTCTACTCGATTTTTGCTATCTAGCTTTGTTTGTGGCCGGTATCTCCACTTCCCCACGAACAAAGCAAGGTAATACGAGTAGGCATGATTTTCCGGTAGTATTCATAGATATATAAACCCTGAAAATAGCGGACACTTTAGCAGCAGGTCAAATTGTAAAGAGTGAACACAACATTGTGACGGGGAAATAGAAAGTATATTGAAAGGTATGTTAAATCTATGTTTAGTATTATTTTTGTATGAACATGCTTGTAGGTTTTGGAGGGGTTTACTTCTAGTATACCCCAACTTTCTGAAGCCTATTCTGAATTCACTGTTGTGGCCTGTAGTGATTAGGCTACTAGCTTTGCCAGCTAGACGTCGCAGAATTGATCCCAGGCTTCTCCAGTAGTAGAATGAGTCTTTCTAAGTGAGGTCCTGTCTCATGCTGACCCTAGATGTTGGTGAGACGTAAAGTTGGGACACCCGCTCATTCTGGATTCATTTAGGCTTTTAGACCCCTTTTGTAGAATGTAATAAATAACGCCGGGTCACTTGTTTGATCCATGACTTGTGACTAGCTGTGGTTAGAAAACCGTGGTTCCGTCCCAATATGATATTAGGTGTAGAGGGGACGTAAACTTAAGACGGGTTTAACCATATCTTCATCATCAGGGCAAACTCATACAAGAGCCTGTTGGGTTATCCGTGATGATGAACCGTAATGAATTTTATTTTACAAGCATGTTCACGTTGATTAGAAATAATTTTGTTCAAGAAGAATTACGAGTTCATTTTGTAATGATGCCGTTTTTGTCTGATAACTCAATTTGTGCATGTATGTACATATAAAGAACGTGATGATGCTAAGTGGGAGTATTTGATCGCCACACGTCATAACGGCCTGAGCGGCGGGGATGACGTCAACTGCGTCATCGGCGTCGCGAGGACGGTTGTGACGGGGTGCCTACCAAATAGAGAGAATTTACGGCAAACAGTGTTGGCCCTTATGAGACACTAACAAATGTTGTAGATTATAGATGAAAATCTTCTGTTGTAGTTTCTATCTGTTATTAATGTATTGAATTTGTGAATAGCTATATTTGTGAGCCGTGTCGCGGAGAAGGATATGAAATAGAGATTGTTATGTTTCCTGTAATTGGCAGCTGGCCAGGTAGCGCAAAGGCGTGGTCTGTTCAATTGCCTCTTACTTGTGATAATGTAGTGAGCACAAATTTGATGAGTATCATGCTCAGTAGTAGTGAGCATTAATTGATTTCTGTAGTGCTCAGTAAGGAAACATGAACTTTGAGTATTATTGTGTCAAGCGCTGGGTGCTGATAATTTGATGCACAGTCAAGTTGAGTTCTGCTGTACGGTTATTTGTCGCATGCACTAATCAGCCTGTATGTCTGGTCGGCGCATGCGCAATAACGGTATATGCATGAACATATTCTTACTTCTCCGGGAGGGGGATCATGATATAGCATGTATGTTTTGTGACTCGTTTCTAGTCCCGTTATCGTAATTTGCAGGCACAACAATGTGTGACCTGCTGCTCCCTGCTTCATAGCAGCAGGTACTGGTACGACGCTAGGCGTTAGGGTCCAGCAAGGGCGGACAGACCGCCGTAATCAGCGCCTACCAGGATAGAAGCAGAATCTTCTAAATCATTGTTCGTTGTAAACAAATGTGAGACCATGGAAGAGGTCAACTTACCTGCAGGTTATTTGGACGATCACTAAACGTCTGATCAGCAAACGTGATCGCTAATCCTAGGATTATCAACTATGTTGATAGACTAGTTTTACTAGTTCGCGAGAGGAAGTGTCACGCGAGTGGGGGATTCACCCTAAGTTATAAACTGGCCAGTCGCGTCTTGTGTTGTTTCTTTTTTTTGTTTTTGTTGTTGTTTTTGTTGTTTGCTTCTGTAGGTATTCACGTCACCCGTTCCGAGCACAGAACAGTGTTTTGCCTTCGGAGCGGACGTCGTGAGTTGGCTACAGAAGCAACAAATTGTGATGTTTTATGTTAGTAAGTGTTGTATGTACATACTGTAAATAATTCATGTCATTCATCTATCATCTTTCTTGTGCCTTACCCCACAGCTGCCCGTACACCTGTCAGAGATCACGCTCGGTTGTCTTGTCAGCATGGGGGTTTGCGGGACGCCGTAAACCCACATGTAACATTTGGTGTCAGTGAAGTGAGGATTTGATCTCTGGCTGGTGTTCCCGGCTGTGGAACAGCACATTGATACTCTGAATCATCAATTTTAAAAAAAAAAAAATGTATTGACAGCCACATTTAGAAATTAACTTGAATCTTCCTTCCTGCGTTGATGAAGTGCGAAACCCATGTATTCAACTGAATGGATACTGACAAGTCGATAATTTCTGAGCAGGAAGGCAAGGCAAACCCCACTTTTTCTTGGTAACGGAAAACTTAAGTAGACCCCACTTAATTGTGTTACCTGGCATTCTACTAAGTTAAACTGGAGTTACTAATTGATCTTACCCACACGTGGTTCTGACGTAGTGACGTTAACAATTTACTGACGTTGACATAACGGTAGCGTTAATATTTACGCTGTGGCTTGAGGTTAGGTATGACGTAATAGAAACATTAATGGTGACTTGTTATGATCGGAGTTTTGTAATGTGATGAAACTTCGGATTGTAGCATTTTACTGTAAACGTCGTCAGTTTATGAACTCATATTAGACTACCAGTACGCAACGTCATACTTTGCTGAAAGCATTTGACATTTCAAATCGCGTGTGCTTTAATAACTAACGTTTTAGTTAGATTAACGCGTATAACACATATCTTAACGTTTTAGTTAAGCCCATTCAATCATCACTGATCATAACTGATCAGTTTATAGTGGTTTTGATAGTAACGTGAGATTTACGTTATCAATAATGGAGCGTTTAATGCAAATGGGAAAGGACTTAGGTTATGAGGGGAAGGAGTTACAAGGTTTTGTTAAAGAGCAGCAAGATATTGAGCGGGCAGAAAGGCAAGAGCAAAGGGATTTAGAAAGGTTAAGGTCTGAGGAAAAGGAAAAGGAAAGGGTACATGAACTAGCTAAGTTAGAAGTAGAAGCAAAGGAAAAGGAAAGGGTACATGAACTAGCTAAGTTAGAGGAAAAGGAAAAGGAAAGGGCACATGAACTAGCTATGTTGAATGTTAATAAGGAACTTGAAATGGCACGCATCAAGACTGAAAGGGAGGCAAAAGAGATTAATGAGGCCCATTTAGAACAAATAAAACATGGGCTTGAGCTACAGCACCAAGAATTAAGGAATCAGTTAGAAATGCAGAGAGCGAAGCTCGAGCTAGAATTGGAAAAGCAAAAAGCTGAGAAGGTGGCTCATGCCCGGGATCCTAAGTTACCTTATTTTGAAGAGGGTAAAGATAAAATGGATAGTTATTTATCTAGGTTTGAGAAATATGCTACGGCTAATAAATGGGATAAGAGTGTTTGGGCCGCGTATTTAAGTGCATTGCTCAAAGGGCGCGCACTTGATGTATATGACCGGTTGTCAAATGAGGATGCGGCGGATTATGAAAAGTTAAAGGACGCTTTATTAAAGAATTTTGACATGACAAAGCGCGGATTTAGGAAGCAGTTTCGTTATAGTAGGCCCGAGAAATCAGAAACGTTCATACAGTTCAGTAGTAGACTGAGAAGTTATTTAGAAAAATGGCTTAATATGGCAAAGATAGAAAAAACCTTTTCCGGCTGTCTGTGATTTCATGGCAAGGGGTCAGTTCCTGGAGTCGTGTAATAGAGAACTGTATGTACATCTGAAGCCAAAACAGTTTGGTAATTTAGATGAAATGGCTAGGGAGGCAGATTTGTTTGCAGAAGCGCGCGGGGGCGTATATAGTTGCATTAATAAGGGGCAACGCGATAATAGAGGCGCAGCGCAGGGTAAACAGGACAAAGTTGACTCGAACAAACCGAGTGGTAGACCGGATATCAAGTGTAGCATATGCGGTAAGGGGCATTTAACAATTAAATGTTTTAAGAACACCGACAGGAAACAATTGTATAGCGCAGAGGTAGGAGCAACTGGAGTGGGGGATAGCGGTGTTAAAGAAAATTTTAACACGCGCGTAGAGGCTCAAGGTTCTCAGGTTAAGAATGAGAATATGCAGAATGTAGGTCGTGGTTATACACGTGGTCGTGGTAATTTTAGAGGGTCTTTTCGCGGACGCGGTAAAAATAATAGCACACCACGTGGCGCAGCACACCAAGTTAGTTTTTGTCAGACGGAAGTAACTAGGAAAGGTGATGAGATTGGAAGTATTTTTGAAAATAAGGTTGGTGATCCTTTGATTTCGGATAGGGAGGAGTGTAGTAAGGAAACTAGGGAAGGTGTCTGTTACTTCTTAAAGGCAAGGTTACCGACGGCACAAGGATTGGTTAATAATAAAAAGGTGGTTGTATTAAGAGATACTGGGTGTACAGGCTGTGTCGTTCGGAGAAGTTTGGTTTAGGATAGTCAGTTAATAGGGAAGGAATCAAATGTTACGTTGATTGATGAATCCACACAAAGGTATCCTTTGGCAATGATTGACATTGATTGTCCTTTTTTCACTGGGAAAACTGAAGCTTTGTGTATGGATGATACGTTGTACGATTTGGTTATCGGTAACATTGATGGATCAAAACTTCCTGATATGTCTCATTTCTCAGCTGCGGCTGTAACTAGGTCTCAAACTAGGCAGGATGAGAAGCCTTACAGAAAACTTAAGGTTCCCGATCAGATCATTAACGATGACAAGGAGGCTTTCAAGCAAGCTCAGGTTGATGATCCTACTTTGGAAAACATCAGGAAAAGGGTTGTATCTGGGAACAAGACTGTGAGTCGTGGTTTAAACCGAGGTGAAACTAGGTTTATTGAGAAAAAAGGTTTGGCATATAGGGAGTTCACCAAGGGTAACAAAGTCTCTTTCCAACTTGTGGTCCCTCAAAGTTTCCGAGTAAAGGTGTTGAAACTGGCTCATGAAACGCTTATGTCTGGACATACGGGTATTAGGAAGACATTGGATAGAGTTGTAACTGAGTTTTACTGGCCCGGTATTTGCGGTGATGTCGCTAGATTTTGTAAATCTTGTGATATTTGTCAGAGAACTATTCAGAAAGGTCGGGTCACTAAAGTACCTCTAGGAAAAATGCCATTGATTGATACGCCATTTAAGAGGGTGGCAGTGGACATAGTTGGTCCAATTGAGCCTCGATCTGATAGGAAATCTCGGTATATTTTAACCATGATAGATTATGCGACAAGGTATCCAGAGGCGATAGCTTTACCGAGTATTGAGACGGAACGTGTCGCGGAAGCGCTTATTGAAATGTTTAGTAGGGTTGGCATTCCTGATGAAATGTTGACTGATTGTGGATCACAGTTTACTGCTGAGGTAATGAAGGAAGTCAGCAGACTTCTTTCTCTTCAACAGTTAACGTGTAGTCCGAGACACCCAATTTGCAACGGACTGATAGAGCGTTTCCACGCTACGTTAAAGCAGATGTTACGTCGCATGTGTGCTGAACGTCCAAAAGATTGGGATAGATATCTTCCAGCTTTATTATTTGCGGTAAGGGAAGTCCCACAAGAGTCTTTAGGATACTCCCCTTTTGAGTTGTTATATGGACGTAACGTCAGAGGTCCAATGGCAATATTAAGAGAATTATGGGCTGAAGAGGTACGCGATGAGCAAGTTCTTTCAATGTATCAATACGTTATTGAGCTTAGGGAACGGTTAGAGCAGACATGCAAATTAGCGCGTGATAATTTAAAGAAGGTTCAGATTAAGCAGAAAGCTTATTATGATAAAGGCGCGAGGTCGCGTAAATTTGACGTCGGCGACAAAGTACTGTTGTTACTACCGACAGACAGTAATAAATTATTGCTTCAATGGAAAGGTCCTTATGAAGTTGTTGAGGTAGTGAACAGAATGGATTATAAGATTGACGTCAATGGAAATGTTAACACATATCACGCTAACATACTGAAGCAATATGTGGAACGTCAAAATGTGACGTCACATTGCTTGCTTTCTGCAGAGTCCACTCCGTCAACTGAAAATGATGACGTTGACGAATTCTCATTGGAAGATTGCGCTTTTCCTACTGCAAAGCAACCAGAGACGTTTAAGGACGTCAATATTTCAGAAATGTTAACGCAGGATCAGCGTAAAGAAATAGAGACGTTGATAAAAGAATACCCGGACGTACTGTCCAGTGTACCAGGACGAACTGACCAATTAGAACACGACATAAAGTTGCTGACGACGGAACCAGTGAGGTCAAAAGGTTATGCCATACCATATAAAGTACGGGATGTAATGGAAAAGGAAATTCAAGATATGTTAGATTTAGGAGTTATTGAGCCATCAATATCTCCATATTCATCCCCTGTAGTACTTGTCCCTAAAAAAGATGGTTCGGTGCGGTTCTGCATTGACTTCCGTAAACTTAATAAAGTGACGGAGTTCGATGCAGAACCAATGCCAAATATGGAGGAGGTTATAAATAGAATGTCGGGGCACAAATACTTTAGCAAATTATATTTGTCAAAAGGTTATTGGCAGGTAAAAATGACGTCTAAGGCAAAACCCCTAACTGCGTTCGAAACCCCCAAAGGCTTGTTTCAATTCAAAACTATGCCCTTCGGTTTGGTAAACTCAGGAGCAACATTTTGCAGGTTGATGAGAAAGATTCTGTCCGAACTTTCTAACGTTGATAGCTTCGTCGATGATATGTGGATCTTTACCGAAACTTGGAAAGACCACTTGACGTCATTACGTGAAGTTTTGGATAGGCTTAGGACAGCCAAGTTGACGGCAAAACCTTCCAAGTGTATGATTGGGTATAGCAGTATCGAATGTCTTGGTCACAGTGTAGCTGCTCAGTCAGTAAGACCGCAAGAAGACAAGATACAAGCTATAAAGGATGCTCCTCGACCTTCTACTAAGAGACAAATAAAGTCATTTCTTGGGTTGGCTGGTTTCTACCGCCGTTTCATTCCAAATTTCTCATCTATTGCTTCCCCTTTGACAGATTTAACTAAGAAAAGTAGACCAAACAAGATCACAGACTGGCAGGACCATCATGAAAAGGCTTTTCAGACCCTGAAGAATAGACTCACGTCTAGTCCTATTCTTCGTCTTCCTATCTTTCATGATGGGAATCCGTTCATACTCCGGACGGACGCTTCTGATGTTGGTATAGGAGCCGTTTTGCTCCAAGAATTTGAAGGGGAAGGACGACTTCCCATTGCTTATGCCAGCAAGAAACTTTTGCCTCGTGAGAAAAACTATTCTGTAATAGAGAAGGAATGTTTGGCTATTATCTGGGGTGTTGAGAAATTTCGCAAGTATCTTTACGGAGTAGAATTCCTGCTTGAGACAGACCACAAGCCCTTGTCTTATATGCAAACAGCAAAAGTTCTCAATCCTCGAATTATGCGTTGGGCAATGAAACTACAGCCGTATAGATTTCGGATTGTTGCAATTCGGGGCCAAGAAAATTTGGGGGCAGACTACCTAAGTAGGTAATTCTTCGCACGGTTGTTGTGTAAATAGCTGTCCTGTTTAGATAGGTTCATCCTATTCCATCTCTGTACACAAAGAAAAAACATTTCTGATTGTTTTTTCTCCAAAAGGGGAAACCTTTGTTACGAGATGGAATAGGAAACCTCTCTGGTGCTTATGCACATCTAAATTATTTTAGTAGATATATGGTAGGGCGGTGCGAGTGAAATATTTTAGGTGAAATATGGTACGCAAACTGTGCGGCTCCATGAACAAGTCATGCACATATCATACGATGTATGCATGAGTGGTTTATAGAGAGCTGTTTTTACAATACAGGGGGCCGCTAAAAGGCCGAGTCCTATAGAATTTGCCTAAAAATCGCCAACCGCCAAATTGTGCCATATATGATTTTTATTCCCGTCACGTGTTGTGTGGGTGTTCGTTTTGACAGGAGTCATGTCATTGATTATAGGGTCGTTTCATCAATTTTTCCTATGGGAAATATACTATTTGAACGCAAATCCATTGTCTACTCGATTTTTGCTATCTAGCTTTGTTTGTGGCCGGTATCTCCACTTCCCCACGAACAAAGCAAGGTAATACGAGTAGGCATGATTTTCCGGTAGTATTCATAGATATATAAACCCTGAAAATAGCGGACACTTTAGCAGCAGGTCAAATTGTAAAGAGTGAACACAACATTGTGACGGGGAAATAGAAAGTATATTGAAAGGTATGTTAAATCTATGTTTAGTATTATTTTTGTATGAACATGCTTGTAGGTTTTGGAGGGGTTTACTTCTAGTATACCCCAACTTTCTGAAGCCTATTCTGAATTCACTGTTGTGGCCTGTAGTGATTAGGCTACTAGCTTTGCCAGCTAGACGTCGCAGAATTGATCCCAGGCTTCTCCAGTAGTAGAATGAGTCTTTCTAAGTGAGGTCCTGTCTCATGCTGACCCTAGATGTTGGTGAGACGTAAAGTTGGGACACCCGCTCATTCTGGATTCATTTAGGCTTTTAGACCCCTTTTGTAGAATGTAATAAATAAACGCCGGGTCACTTGTTTGATCCATGACTTGTGACTAGCTGTGGTTAGAAAACCGTGGTTCCGTCCCAATATGATATTAGGTGTAGAGGGGACGTAAACTTAAAACGGGTTTAACCATATCTTCATCATCAGGGCAAACTCATACAAGAGCCTGTTGGGTTATCCGTGATGATGAACCGTAATGAATTTTATTTTACAAGCATGTTCACGTTGATTAGAAATAATTTTGTTCAAGAAGAATTACGAGTTCATTTTGTAATGATGCCGTTTTTGTCTGATAACTCAATTTGTGCATGTATGTACATATAAAGAACGTGATGATGCTAAGTGGGAGTATTTGATCGCCACACGTCATAACGGCCTGAGCGGCGGGGATGACGTCAACTGCGTCATCGGCGTCGCGAGGACGGTTGTGACGGGGTGCCTACCAAATAGAGAGAATTTACGGCAAACAGTGTTGGCCCTTATGAGACACTAACAAATGTTGTAGATTATAGATGAAAATCTTCTGTTGTAGTTTCTATCTGTTATTAATGTATTGAATTTGTGAATAGCTATATTTGTGAGCCGTGTCGCGGAGAAGGATATGAAATAGAGATTGTTATGTTTCCTGTAATTGGCAGCTGGCCAGGTAGCGCAAAGGCGTGGTCTGTTCAATTGCCTCTTACTTGTGATAATGTAGTGAGCACAAATTTGATGAGTATCATGCTCAGTAGTAGTGAGCATTAATTGATTTCTGTAGTGCTCAGTAAGGAAACATGAACTTTGAGTATTATTGTGTCAAGCGCTGGGTGCTGATAATTTGATGCACAGTCAAGTTGAGTTCTGCTGTACGGTTATTTGTCGCATGCACTAATCAGCCTGTATGTCTGGTCGGCGCATGCGCAATAACGGTATATGCATGAACATATTCTTACTTCTCCGGGAGGGGGATCATGATATAGCATGTATGTTTTGTGACTCGTTTCTAGTCCCGTTATCGTAATTTGCAGGCACAACAATGTGTGACCTGCTGCTCCCTGCTTCATAGCAGCAGGTACTGGTACGACGCTAGGCGTTAGGGTCCAGCAAGGGCGGACAGACCGCCGTAATCAGCGCCTACCAGGATAGAAGCAGAATCTTCTAAATCATTGTTCGTTGTAAACAAATGTGAGACCATGGAAGAGGTCAACTTACCTGCAGGTTATTTGGACGATCACTAAACGTCTGATCAGCAAACGTGATCGCTAATCCTAGGATTATCAACTATGCTGATAGACTAGTTTTACTAGTTCGCGAGAGGAAGTGTCACGCGAGTGGGGGATTCACCCTAAGTTATAAACTGGCCAGTCGCGTCTTGTGTTGTTTCTTTTTTTGTTTTTGTTGTTGTTTTTGTTGTTTGCTTCTGTAGGTATTCACGTCACCCGTTCCGAGCACAGAACAGTGTTTTGCCTTCGGAGCGGACGTCGTGAGTTGGCTACAGAAGCAACAAATTGTGATGTTTTATGTTAGTAAGTGTTGTATGTACATACTGTAAATAATTCATGTCATTCATCTATCATCTTTCTTGTGCCTTACCCCACAGCTGCCCGTACACCTGTCAGAGATCACGCTCGGTTGTCTTGTCAGCATGGGGGTTTGCGGGACGCCGTAAACCCACATGTAACAAAACCCCAGTTTTACTATATAAAAATGGGATTCAAGGAGGTCCAAATTATATAGAGGTGTTTTCGTGATGATTATGAAAACGGTGATCGAAAAAAAGGTCACAGGAAAAATGTCACAAATAAAAAGATATAGAAATCTTCCACTCAAAAAAAACATGTGGTATATAAATAGGAATAATGACAGCATCTTCAAGCCCGACTTTTCCCTTATGAAGTGGGGTTTAAAGGGATGTTCATTCTATAGACGTGTAAATGGTGCATACATGTTTATATACTAGTATTTAAATAGAACTGTCAATTTTAATGTTTAAGTCAAACTGTCAAAACATGGTGGTTTTGAAGACCCTAAGGGATCTAATAGAGGTGCGTATACACTATTTTCCTTATTTTTGCTCAAAAACATAGATTGTGGGTACTCGTTAGAGACTAGAAATAAGGAAAATATCGAACGTTTTCATGCGAAAACATGATAGTTCTAGATATATGAAATACGCCATTTTAGCACACGGGAATACTTTCAACACCTGTGATATCAAGAAAACCGGAAAATTAGACTGCAGTTTGATCTGCGCCCACACTACTTGCAAGAATATTTTTAAAGGACACAGCAAATGACAAAGTAGACGACAAATTGTTAAGATTGGTATCTTTAAATCAGTAAGTGACACATAACACTATGGAAAACAAGACAAAAATCAATTCTGTAACTTTTCTTCAGTGATTTTTGTTTCTTACCCAAACCTGTGACTTTTTTCGTGCTTTTGTTTTCCTGCGACTTTCCAAGCCCCCGCCCTTAGGGGCTTGAAGAAATATATGGGCTGCATGATACTTCCACGCAGAGCTGAATCCGGCTCGCACACTAGTACTGGTAAACCGCTGAGAGGATCTAAGCCTGTCCAGGAACCGCGGTGCGAGGCGGACCGTCCATGCTAATAAACCCTATTGGTTTCATTGGGCGACAGGGCTTGAGATGTCATTTCATCTCAATGTCGGGTAAAAGCCCCACAAAATTGGAAGCAACGTCTCCAAAATGACCTTTACAGTGTTGACGTGGACGTTAAACCTCAAATCAAACAAACAAATCCCGCGACTTTCCTACATTCATGAAAACACGCCTATCCAAGTACATGTATATTGAAAATTTTACCACCAAAACATGAAAATTTACAGATAAAAAATCTGATATTTTTCATATTTGTGCTCAAAACTAGTTTCCTTTTTAAAGGAAGGCTTTCTCAGTTTTTAAAGGTTAAAACTCCGCCATTAATAAACGCTAGATGACTGTCTAAAACGCTGAAATACCTGCGCTGAATTTGCGGATCAGCAGAAAGTGACTAAAACGCTGATCTGCTGAAATGCTGAATATTACTTTATGTTGTTTTGGGCCACAATACTAGCCATGCATATTTATTTAGAATATTTAATTATTATTGAATTTGTTTTACTCCACAGACATTAAAATTGTTGTTATATCGAGCAATAAAAAAAAAAATACGGAATACAGACAGTGCTTTGCTGAAGATTTCGAATTAAAAGTTTTCCAGAAATATTACTGGTCGCATATTTAAAGCATATTTATATTTGTTACTAATGTTTGCAACGGGGAATAGGGGTACCACCGAACGGCTACGGTGTAGTGCCAGCATGGATTCGTTCCCTGGGGCCCCACCAGCTAACGACACGCGACACGGGGAAACTGGAAAACAACAACAACTGCAATGTTTAGGTCGAGCTATCTGTTAAGACGAGAACCTCGAGTCAATGAGCTGTATGTATAGAAATGCAAAAGAGATACTCTTACTGATTTTAATGCGGACACAATAATGGCCGATCATCTATCTATCTATCTATCTATCTATCTATCTATCTATCTATCTATCTATCTATCTATCTATCTAGCAATCTAGCAATCTATCTATCTATCTATCTAGCAATCTAGCAAGCTATCTATCTATCTATCTAGCAATCTATCTATCTATCTATCTAGCAATCTATCTATCTATCTATCTAGCAATCTATCTATCTATCTATCTAGCAATCTATCTATCTATCTATCTAGCAATCTATTCTAAATTGCTTCTTAGAGACTCAGTAAGTCTTAAATAGTACATTTATCATGCTATTATTGTGTGAAAGGAGTAAAGATAAACAACTTCGCATAATACAATTCTAGTTTTTACTGTTCAAAATTATCTTCATCTTTATTTCTTTCTTTAGAACATACAAATGAAATGTTGTGATATTCTCATTTATGCGGAAAACACAGAGTTTGAACACTCGTAAGACCGCCTCATCGAGTCGATTCTAACGAGGTCCACTAGTCTATGTTTTAGAGAAGCAATAATAATACTAAATGTGAAAAGTGAGTGTTGTGGCGGCCTGTGCCGCAAATGTTTGTTAGCTAGTTCATTTGTTACCTTCCTTATTTTTTCTGTACAAAACGAGTAAATCGTTCTTTCTTAACTGACGATAAATCGTTCTTCCTTTCTCTCTTAAATCACGAAAACTTCATCATATGCGCTCTTTCTTTCTGCTAAAAAATGGTCTTGAACTTACATAAATAATAAACGTATAAATCAGTTTCTACCTCTCAGGTAAATGACACTCGTCAATATAATCGTTCATGACGGATTGTTAATCGATCAATACATTGAGTAAGCACACTTCTGACTACCTGTCGATAATCGATTTATCACCAAGTATCGTGACGCGTGCCGCTAATCATTCAACCAATAACAGTAGTCATTAGACCAGTAAGTGGCACCTTGACCGGTATTTTGAATTTAAAAAGTAATATCATAGTAAGTTTATTTCTACTTTGAACATAGTACATATAAAATATACACACAGTTGTATCATATTCATATGAATACGATACCACACGGAAATACAAAAATCATAAACCTAGGAACAGTGAATCAAAAATAATTAAGATAAAATATGTTAAAATAATTTAGACTCCAGGTCTCATCCGAGACTTCACTGCTTGCTTGAAAGAATCACTGCTTTTTCATCATCGGGATATAATAAACTCCGTGTAATTTATAAAGAGAAAAGTGGGGTTTACAGGGGTATATATTATTTTCTTTATTTCAGCTCCAAGACACAGGTTGTGGGTAGTCGTTAGGACCGCGGTTCTATCGAGCACCCTCAACCGATTTTTTGGAGTAAACATAAGAAAAACAAATATCACAGATTTTCATCAAAACAAGATGTATTTGTGAAACATGAACATGTCCCCTGGCAAGGTCAATTATTTCTCAAAGGTGGTCACAGGCCAATGTCAAGGTCACAGATCATTTTTGTATGAGTTGAAAGACGTTTGCACAAGTAGCCTACATGCCAAATGTGAAGGCTCTACCTCAAATGGTTCTAAAGTTATGACCAATGTTTTATCTTTCTTTTAAGTAGGTCCCATGTGAAGGTCAATGTCACACAATAATTTTTTTGAATGGGCGCGAAAACCTTGTCACAAGGAACCTGCATGCAAAATATGAAGGCTCTATCTCAAACGTTTCAAAATATATATGACCAATGTTATTTTCTCTATAAAGTAAGTCACATGTGAAGGTCAAGGTCGCAGTTCAAAACTTTCTTTATATGAATGTGAAGCACTTGTCACAAGGAACCGACATATCAAACATGAAGGCTCTATATCAAACGGTTCAAAAGTTATGACCAATGTTAAAGTTGTCCAACAAATCTAGTTCTGACCTGTTCACAAATAACAGTCGTTTTTTTTTTCATTTCCTTAAAAACACAGTCTGGGCACTCGTAAGACAAATCAATCGATGATAGGAGCTGTGGGTTAATCAAATCGCAGCCCAATCTATTTCTCCATGTCCCAATCGGTGGGGCCACCTTGATCTTGGAGTATCATCTACATACTTCAGGTGACAATGCTTTTCCGTGACGAACGCAGATCTCTACAGTCAGTACTATGTAGATACTAGTAATAGCTAAAGAATTCAACAAATTCTGATGACTGTCCACTTTACATACAATACTGTCTCCTGGGCCATAAAAATTAAACGAAAAAAAAAAAAAAATAACCAAACATTAACTAGTCTCACAAACTAAGAAAGCTATACAAGAATACCCAATTTAAATAATATTCAGCATTTCAGCAGTTCAGCGTTTTAGTCACTTTCTGCTGATCCGCAACCTGCTGAATTCAGCAGGTTTTTCAGCGTTTCAGACAGTCCCCTAGATTTTAATTGGTTTTTATTATACATGGACATTTAATGAAAGTCAATGGTGATTAAGGGCTGACGCACGAGAACAGGACCTTATCAGTTTTAATTTGTCAAATGCATCTTCTACATGTCTGATAGCAACAAACTGTTCTAGAGCCTGCGCAGACCCGCCCGTCTGTGTCTGTGGCGGATGCATTTGCGATAAAGACCCATATCTTAAGAGCTGACCGATTTGTTCATCCAAGCGAGCAAGAGGTCGATACAATGGCGTTGCATGGCATTATCACTAAAATTAGCAAACAATGTCCTGGAGAGGCTTATACTGAAACTATTTCAGGGTCAACTGCCCTTCTTAAACTTTCGGAAGGGGGACAATTACCGTAGAAATTATTTCATGGTTTATATGCATGGTCTTATGTTGCGGTCCCGCCGAGGAGCGAATTCGCAACCTCGGTGAGCGTCTGGCTGTAATAAATATACTTTGCGTCTTGAAAAAGGCATATCCATCACGCGACCAAGTCCGCGAAATGAACACCCCCTTAAACCCCACTTTATATGGAGAAAACTGGGGTTTAGGGGGTAACATTTCTTCCTTTTTTCTGCCCCCAGCCATATGCTGTTGGTACTCGTTAGAACCGCCTCAAAGAGGCGTTTCTATATAACGAGTACCCACAACCTATGTTTGCAGTGAACAAAAGAAAAATATCACGGATTTTCGTAAAAAAGCAGCCATTTTGGAGATGTGAAAAATGCACTATGTCGCATGGGTGTGTAATCGTAATGTTACCAGCCCCGCCCATCGGGGCTTGAAGAAATATATGGGCTGCATGATGCTTCCACGCAGAGCTGAAACCGACCCGCACACGAGTACTGGTAAACCGCTTAGAGGATCTAAGCCTGCCCAGGCAAAGCAGTACATGTCGACACGACAATGCTTATAAACCCTATTGGTTTCGTTGGGCGACAAGGCTTGAGATGTCATTTCATCTCAATGTTGGGTAGAAGTCCCACAAAATTAGAAGCAACGTCTCCAAAATGACCTTTACAGTGTTGACGGGGACGTTAAACCTAAAATCAAACAAAATCGTTATGTTACCACTTAGAGGAACATTGGCCTTTGCGAAGGGCGAGCTGTTCTCTAAAGCAAGTTTGATGTTGGAGGAAATTTTGTAAGAAAAGACAGAACCATGCACATTTTAAGTTTTAGAAAGGATGCTTAAAACTCGTTCGTTTGACGCGAAAAATGATTTCCGGGATAAACAATGGCATGTTTTGTATTGAAAAGGACCTCCAAGCTGCCCTAGCGCGAGCGCTGACAGCCGGTGTCGATAGCTCAGTCGGATGCGTGTCTGACAGGTTATCAGGAGGACGCGGGTTCGATACCTGCCGAGGTCGGCAACATTCTTTCGTGGAGATTGATCGTGAAATCTTTTCTACGGTCATTCTCTCCCTTCCGTTGATTCAAGAAGGGCAGTTGTCAGTTTTTGGCAAAAGAATGTGCAATGTACTGGTTAACCGCTTACTTAAAAGCCTGCCCAGGAAAACTGTGGATATGTAAACTGAACGGCTCATGAAGGGCAGTAGTCAGTTTCTGGCGATAGAATGTGCAATGTACTGGTTAACCGCTTACGTAAAAGCCTGTCCAGAAAAGTGTGGATAGGTTAACTGACCGGCTCAAAAAACAAACGAGCGCTGACTCTTAAAAGCTTCTCACTGCTCTAAGCTCGAGCCACGCTCGGGTCACGTGTGAGACGAACTGTTCTACAAGGGAAGGTCAGGAGGTTTAATATTATTTCTCCGGGAACCACCCACCACGTGATTAAGTCCGTGAAATGAACGCCCCTAGCCCCACTTTATATAGAGAAAACTGGGGTTTACGGGAGTAAACCTTTTTTCTTATTTCTACGCCAAGACAAAGGTAGTTGTATTCGTTAGAACCGCACCAATGTGACGGTTCTAACGAGCACATACTACATATGTTGCGGGCATAAATAAGAGAAATATCACACATTTTAATAAGAAAAAAAATCTCTTTTGAAGGTATGAAACAATGCATTATGGTGTACGGTTGTGTTATCGGAATGTCTGATTGATTTGTTTGTTTGTATTGGGGTTTAACGGCCAAGTCAACACTAGTTCGGTCATTTTAGCCGGTCAGCTTACCTATCCACACGTTCCTGGGCAGGCTTATACAATGTACGCAAGCGGTTAACCAGTACAGTGCACATTCTTTCGCCAGAAACTGACAACTGCCCTTCTTAAATCAGCGGAAGGGAGAGAATGACCATAGAAAAGATTTCATGATCAATTTCCACGAAAGAATGTTGCCGACCCCGGCATGTATTAAACCCTGGACCTCCTGATCACCAGTCAGACGCGCATCCGACTGAGCTACCGAGCCCGGTGAATGGTTTGACACAAGTGAAATAATAATGAAAGGACGAAATAAACAAAAAAGAAAGAAAGAAATATCACTCTTATATAAACCAACCCACAACGATTTACTTCGCCAAACACATTTTTTTACAAGAAGTCATCACCTAGTTCTACTTTTAGGCTAACGTTATCAGACGAGGAAAAATGCCTGTAACTGGACCGGCCCTTGCAAAGGGTGACAAAATTACCATTTGTACATGTATTATATAGGTATTTCATTGCAAAACTTTAAGAAAAACTTTGGCTCAAATCCAGAAGAGAGGTTATACAGAACTAGAGATTGTTTCAAGAGGCGAAGTGAAGTTCAAAATGTTCTCAGGGCAAGTGCGCGTATTACGTTGAATATGTCACTATGGCGTGCTAAGTTATATACTTAGTCAAAAAAAGTAACTATACCAACTTTCGGGTGAAACTCACTAGATATCTGGCAGCCATTGAGCTAAATTCGGCTGTAGACATTTAAATCGGACGTTTAGCTAGAGAATGCTCAAACTTTCATCTGTCCATACCTTTCTGCTCCTGAGTTGTCTTCCAATATGTGCCTAGAAAGATTTTGGTAGAAAATGGACATTGCGCATGCGCAGAAAGTTCTCTTTTGTCTAAGATGGAAGACAATATTCTCTGAACATCGGATAACACTTTATTTTGCAATATCTCATGATCTCGCATTATAAGCGAGGTTTTAATTTGTGAAATTCTCAAATTATCTCCCTTGCAATTAAAAATATAGCAATTTTCGAACTGCTGTAATTTTTATTCCTGTCAATCAATGTTTGCCATTTTTTAAAAAAAAAAAAACGCTTTGTGTCCACCTTTGCTTTTCATCATGATGGTAAAAAATACAGAAAATTCATGTAGCATGTAGCACTATCGATTGCGATTTTCTATGGAGTTCCCATTGAAAGCAGCATTTGCACACAACTTCTAGGAATTGGAGGTCAATATGTGATAGCCTGTCTCTCGTAGCTGATGCAACTAAAGTTCCAAATCTTTTGTGAATAAACGCAAATGGTATCTAAAGAAATGTCACATGTATCAAATTTTAGAAATGTAGGGATTCAGAAAAATTTTGTGATGTTAAATCATAGCATGTTTAAATGATTTTCTCTGCGAAAATGACACAGTGACCCCTTGGGTGTTTAAAGCAATAATCTACGATGATGTGTTTACGAAAACAAAAACGAATGGTGCTTTTGCACGGAAAAAAATGAGTCTTCTTATCAAAACATAACAAACTTTGTGTATTTTTTATCTGTAGTAGCTATAGTAACAGAAGTAACTTTAGGTATAGGAACTTTTTTGACTGAGTATATATACCAATAGGGATAAATCAGTTGGGATAATTTCAGCTAGTGATCATCAATGTGGCACGTTGATGAAAACAGGGGCACCAGAAAATGGGAAAGAAAAGCCTTGGCCAGTTTTTGGATGAAAGAACCCTAACTCTGCACTGGTATCAAGAGTTCCTGCTTTAATTTTACATTTAACTAAACAATTGCAATGGATTATCCCCTTGGTAGACCACAGGGCACAGGCATTATTGTTCGCGCCCCCCGCCCATCGGGGCTAGACGAAATAGATTAAAATACATGGTACTTCCGCGCAGAGCTGAAACAGGCCGAACTTGAGTACTGAGCCTTCCCCGAAAGTGATGCGAGTCGGACCGCTCCTTAAACCCTAGCGGTTTCTTTGGGCGAAAGGGCTGGAGATGTGCTTGCATCTCAATGTCAAGTAAAGGTCCTACAAAATCGGAAACCTCGCCTCCAAAATGACCTTAATAGTGTTGACGCAAAACCTTAACACAAACAAAATAAAAGGGCTAAAATTCTACCTAAATATATGGTGTGCATCTTTTCGGCAGGGATTTCCCAGTTGCGTCATAAGACGGACGAGATTAAACAGGGGTATCACCAATCCAATCTAAACTTGGAAGCCAAAAAGTGCTGCAAGCACTGTATCATACCCCGCCACTGCAATTACATCAAGCAATTGCCATAACACTGTCAAAAAGGAATTCAAAGCGAAGGTGCATTAGTTTTTCCTAAATAAACCTGACTGATATATGACTGATATGATTCTTTTCATTGAAAAAAAAATGTCACTATGGCTTTTGGCTATATATATATATACTTTTGGCCATATATACTATATATACTTTTGGCCATAGCTCCAAAAGAATGTAAATCAGAATTACAATTCTCATTTTCTGTAGAACCACTCATGGTGCTTCACATTCGTGTGAAGTTAACGGAAAATATATCTCAAAACATTTTTTCTATTAACAGAGTTGATATAAATATATTACAGAAGCTGTTATTTTCAATGTTCAATGAGCCATAATTGAAACCTTAGCTAAGCCAGAGGGTTCTTGTGTCCTTCATGTCATCTTACGCCACTTTACATTTTTGCAAGGTTTCAAGAAAATCTCTTCTTTTTTTAGCTCACCAGAGCCGAAGGCTCCCGGGGAGCTTATAGGATAGGCAGCTGTCCGTCGTCGTCGTCTGCGTCGTATGTCCGTCGTCAATTACTCCAAAAGTAGGAATATACCAATACACTACTATGTGTAACGGGTTGTAATGGTCTGTAATGCGTTTGTAACTAATGTAATGAGATGCAAGGGATGCTCGCCTTTTGATTGTGCACTCTAACGCTTGTAACGCATGTAATGAAGGAAAACGAAACATACATATCTCGTACTCCTTATATACATATATCCTACTATGTGTAACGTGTTGTAATTGTCTATAATGCGTTTGTAACTAATGTAATGAGGTCTTAGGGATGCCCGCCTTTTGATTTCTCACTGTAACGTTTGTAACGCATGTAATGAAGGAAAATGAAAAATTTATATCTCGTACACAATATATACCTAAAACTATGTGTAACGGGTTGTAATGGTCTGTAATGCGTTTGTAAATGATGTAATGAGGTATAAGGGGTGCTCGCCTTTTGATTTAACACTGTAACGCTTGTGACGCATGAAATGCTGGAAAATATATATATCGTACACATTATACCTATACCCTATAATGTGTAACGTGTTGTAATGGTCTGTAATGCGTTTGTAACTAATGTAATGAGGCCTAAGTGATGACCGGCTTTTGATTTCACACTGTAACGTTAGTAACGCATGTAATGAAGGTAAATGAAACATATATATCCTATACACTCAAAGGTGTAACGGGTTGTAATGGTCTGTAATGCCTTTGTAACCAATGTACTGAAGTCTAAGGGATGACCGTCATTTGATTTCGCATTGCAACGCTTGTAACATATGTAATAAAGGTAAATAAAAATACATATCTCGTACACCTTATATACCTATACCCTACTCGTGTAACATGTTGTAATGGTCTGAAATGCGTTTGTACCTAATGTAGTAAGGACTAAGGGATGCCCGCCTTTTGATTACGCACTGTAACGCTTGTAACGCATGTAATGAAGAAAAATGAAATATCTATCTCGCACGCATAATACACCTATACACTAATTGTGAAATGGGTTGTAATGGTTTGTAATGCGTTTGTAAATAATGTAATGAGGTCAAAGGGATGCTCGGCTTTTGATTTCGCATTGAAACGCTTGTAACGCATGCAATGAAGGAAAGTGAAAAATATATATCTCGCACACCTTATATAACTATACCCTACTATGTGTAACGTGTTGTAATGGTCTGTAATGCGTTTGTAACCAATGTAATGAGGTCTCAGGGAAGCCCTTCGTAAGATTTCGTTTTTGTAAAGGATGTAATGAAGGAAAATTAAAAATATATATATCGTACACCTTATATACCTATAACGTACTATGTGTAAGGTGATGTTATTGTCTGTAATGCGGTTGTAACCAATGCAATGAGGCCCACGGAAATGCCTGCATTTTGATTTCGCACTGTAATGCTTGTAACGAATGTAATGAATGAAAAATAAAAATATATATCGCCTACACCTTATATACCTATACCCTACTACGTGTAACGTGTTGTAATGGTCTGTAACGCGTTTGTGACCGATGTAATGAGTTCTCGGGAAGCCTTTCTTATGATTTCACACTGTTACGCTTGTAACGGATGGAATGAAGGAAAATGAAAAATATAATTCTCCTACATCTTATATACAAATACCCGTGTTTGTGTAACGGGTTGTAATGAACTGTAATGCGTTTGTAACTAATGTAATGCTACATTAGGACACGAGAGCTTTGTTAATGCGCACTGTAACGTTCGTAACGCATGTAATGAAGGAAAATGAAAAATATATATCTCGAACACCTTGTGTGCCTATACCCTTCTTTGTGTAACGGGTTGTAATGAGCTGTAATGCGTTTGTAACTAATGTAATGAGACGTAAGGGGATGGGCGACTTTTGATTTCGCACTGTAACGCTTGGAACGCCCGACTTTAATTTTCGAACTGTAAAGCTTTTGACGCATGTAATGAAGGAAATGATATATATATATATATATATATATATATATATACTATACCCTACTATGTGTAACGTGTTGTAGTGGTCTGTAATGCGGTTGTAAACAATGTAATGAGATCTAAGAGGATTAGTTTCTATTCATTTTCCACTGTAACGCCTGTAATGCATGTAATGAAGGAAAAAGAAAATATATATGGCATACACCTTATATACCTATACCCTACCATGTGTAACGTGTTGTAATGGTCTGTAATGCGGTTGTTACCAATGTATGGAGACCTAATGGGATATGCGCCAATTCATTTTGCACTGTAACGCTTGTAACTCATGTAATGAAGGAAAATGAAAAAAATATAAATCTCCTATACCTTATATACGTATACCCTTGTATGTGTAACGGGTTATAATGAACTGTAATGCGTTTGTAACTAATGTAATGAGACATAATGACATGGGAGCCTTTTCAATTCGCACTGTAACGATTGTAATGCATGTAATGAAGAAAAAATGAAAAAAATATATATCGTACACCTTATATACCTATACCCTACTATGTGTAACGTGTTGTAATGGTATGTAATGCGGTTGTAACCAATGTAATGAGACCTAAGAGGACTAGCTTCTATTCATTTTGCACTGTAACGCCTGTAATGCATGTAATGAAGGAAAAAGGAAATATATATGGCATACACCTTATATACCTATACCCTTATTTGTGTAACGGGTTGTAATGATCTGTAATGCGTTTGTAACTAATGTAACGTGACATAAGGGGACGAGCGCCTTTTAATTTCGTACTGTAACGCTTGAAACGCATGTAATGAAGGAATATAAAAAAATACTATGTTTAACGTGTTGTAATGGTCTGTAATGCGGTTGTAACCAACTATCATGTGTAACGTGTTGTAATGGTCTGTAATGCGGTTGTAACCAATGTGTTGGGACCTAATTGGCTAAGCGCCAATTCATTTTGCACTGGAACGCTTGTAACGCATGTAATGAAGGAAAATGAAAAGTATATATCTCCTACACCTTATATACCTATACCCTTCTATGTGTAACGGGTTGTAATGATCTGTAATGCGTTTTTAACTAATGTAACGTGACATAAGGGGACGAGCGCCTTTTAATTTCGTAGTGTAACGCTTGTAACGCATGTAATGAAGGAATATAAAAAATATATATATCGTACACATCATATACCTTTACCCCACTATGTGTAACGTGTTGTAATGGTCTGTAATGAGTTTTTAACCAATGTAATGAGGTCTTGATAAAGCCCTTCTTAAGATTTCGCACTGTAACGCTTGTAATGCATGTAATGAAGGAAAATGAAAAATATATATCTCCTACACCTTATATACCTATACCCGTCTTTGTGTATCGGGTTGTAATGAACTGTGATGCGTCTGTTACTAATGTAACGTGACATAAGGGGATGAGCGCCTTTTAATTTTGCACTGTTACGCTTGCAACGCATGTAATGAAGGAAAATGAAAAATATATATCTTCATACCTTATATACATATACCCTATTATGTGTAACGGTTTGTAATGGTCTGTAATGCGTTTGTTACTAATGTAATGGGATCTAAGGAATAAGAGCCTTTTCATTTTGCACTGTAACGCTTGTAACGCATGTAATGAAGGAAAATGATAAATATAAATCTCCTACACCTTATATACCTATACCCTTGTTTGTGTAACGGGTTGTACCGAACTGCAAGGCGTTTGTAACTAATGTAATGAGACATAAGGACATGGGAGCTTTTTCAATTCGCACTGTAACGCTTGTAATGCATGTAATGAAGCAAAATGAAAAATATATATATCGTACACCTTATATACCTATACCCTACTATGTGTGACGTGTTGTAATGGTCTGTAATGCGGTTGTAACCAATGTAATGAGACCTAAGAGGATTAGCTTCTATTCATTTCGCACTGTAACGCTTGTAATGCATGTAATGAAGGAAAAAGAAAAATATATATGGCCTACACCTTATATACCTATACCCTACCATGTGTAACGTGTTGTTATGGTCTGTAATGCGGTTGTAACCAATGTATTGAGATCTAATGGGATGAGCGCCAATTCATTTTGCACTGTAACGCTTGTAATGCATGTAATGAAAGAAAATGAAAAATGCATATCTCGTACACCTTATATACCTATACCCTCATTTGTGGATCGGGTTGTAATGAACTGTAATGCGTTTGTAACTAATGTAATGAGACATAAGGGGATGAGAGCCTTTTCATTTCGCTCCGTAACGCTTGTAACGCATGTAATGAAGGAAAATGAAAGATAAATATATCGTACACCTTATATACCTATACCCCACTATTTGTAACGTGTTGTAATGGTCTGTAATGAGTTTTTAACCAATGTAATGTAGTCTAGGGAAAGCCCTTCTTATGATTTCGCACTGTAACGCTTGTTACGTATGTAATGATGGAAAATGAAAAGTATTTATCTCCTACACCTTATATACCTATACCCTTCGTTCTGTAACGGGTTGTAATGAACTGTAATGCGTTTGTAACTAATGTAACGTCACATAAGGGGATGAGCGCCTTTTAATTTCGCACTGTAACACTTGTAACGCATGTAATGTAGGGAAATGAAAAATATATATCTCGTACACCTTATATACCTATACCCTACTATGTGTAACGTGTTGTAATGGTCTGTAATGCGTTTGTAACTAATGTAATGAGACGTAAGGGATGAGAGCCTTTTCATTTCGCACTGTAACGTTTGTAACGCATGTAATGAAGGAAAATGAAAAATATAAATCTCCTACACCTTATATACCTATACCCTTGTTTGTGTTACGGGTTGTAATGAACTGTAATGCGTTTGTAACTAATGTAATGAGACATAAGGACATGAGAGCCTTTTCAATTCGCACTGTAACGCGTGTAATGCATGTAATGAAGGAAAATGAAAAGTATATATCTCCTACACCTTATATACCAATGAGACCTAAGAGGATGGCCGCCTTTTCATTTTGCAATGTAAGGCTTGTAACGGTTGTAATGAAGAGAAATGAAAAATATATATCTCGTACACCTTGTATACCTATACCCTACTATGTGTAACGGGTTGTAATGGTCTGTAATGCGTTTGTAACCAATGAAGGAAACTGAAATATATAAATATATCGAACACCTCGTATATCTATATCCTACTATGTGCTATGGGTTGTGATGGTCTGTATAGCTGCTTGTCTAGAAGGGACTGTAATGATGTGTATATATGTTACAAAAATAGTCTTGTTTAATTTTTGGACCAATTTTGTGCGCTAGATGCAATCAAACAGCTTCAAACTCAATTGTAATTTCTGCCTGTTCCGGATTATCTCCCTTTCAAATAAAATCATAGTGAATGAAATGAGTCTTTTTTTCAAATCGTGTAAGAGATATTCATTTGAAACTTTACATAATTTTTGTTTTCCTCGGCATTTTTATGCTTACTCCATAGTGATGCCTCGAAAATTACTCAAAGAAAAGTTAATCACCAATGCAAACAAATCCCAAAGAAACATAAAGCATTTAATCAAAGGTAGAACGTAAAAGGCGAAATTGGCATTTTCTTTGACAAAAATGTTGCATTTTACATTGTATTTAATTTAAATATGGGATATATTCTTGCCAATCCGTTCCCCTTCTTTGAATCTCTTGCAGAAAAAAAAATCATTTATTGAATAACACTTATTCGAAACACATGTTTAAAGGGAAACTACTCAAGACAAAATATTGGATCAGAGCCCCCTGTCCATTTCAAGTGACGCAATTTCATTATCCTTTAATCAATTTTAACGGTAACTGCTGCAAAACACGCAGAAGTGGTTAGTCTTACTTATGATGCCACATATGCATATAGAGAGGGAGACATTGGGATGCAAATCGGCGTTCAGTAACCCGTATACTTACTTTTGCCTCTCAGTACATGTTTGTAAAATATAAATGTCCCAGAAGAGCAACAGTTCTATTTTAATTGAAATGTTAGAAATAACTGTGGTAATATTTACATATAATATTTACAACTTTGTGCTACTTTGGCCCATTGTAGACTAGTTTAAATAGTCTTTCTATGCTAATTGGTTGCACATTCTCATGTCACTGATTTACTATGCTATTATTTCATATATATATATATAGTGTATGCCATGTATGCTTTGCAGTGTGTGATTCCACTGATATTGTATTCAGTATTTCATTTATAAATAACAGAATTATCAAAATGACTCACACAGTTAATACCTTCATTCCTACCGCATTCACCATGAATCCCAAAGCTATCACAGTGGCTCATATAACTGTCATCATGATTCATGCATCTCTAAGCGTGATTCCTACAGCTATCACCGTGACGAAAGCAGCTGTCACCCTTGCACATACATCTGTCTCCGTGACTCTTACAGCCATAAGTATGTCTCATACAGCTATATGCATGACTCATATAGCTGCCGCCAGGGGTCATTGAGCCTTCACTTGACACCTACAGCTGTCTCCAAGGCTCATACAGCTATCACAATGACCCATACAGCTGTCACAAAGTCTCTCATACTACTGCCATCATGACTCATATAGTGTAACCATGGCTCATACATCTGTCTCCATGACTCATACAACTATCACCATGACTCATGCAACTATCATCATGACTCGTACTCCTGCAATCGTGACTGATCAAGCCGTCGTCGCCGCTCATACAGCTATCGCCATTAAAATGCTGACAACACTACCATAGTGCTATAAGCATAACTCATGGAGCTGTCATCATGGCTCATACAACTGTCTCTGTGGTTCATATAGAAATCACAATGACTCATACTGCTGTCGCTAATACTAATACAGTAATTATCATGACTCATTCAGCTGTTACCGTGACTAATTCAGATATCGCAATAACTCAAACATCTGTCACTATGTCTACTGTAGCTACTGCAGTGACCCATACAGCAATTAGGACACTCATACAACTGTCACCATAAATCATACAGTTATCAGCACGACTTCTATAGCCATCACCATGAATCATACAGCGCCCACCATGTCTTGGATATCTTAATTTCATATACAGCTGCCACCAAGACATTTTCCTTTTTCAACAGTCATATCTCCTATAACTATCACCATGGATTATACAGCTCTAACCATTGTTCATACAGCTGTCACCATCACCTATAGGACTGTCAACATGACTCACACGGCTTTCTTTACGACTTCTATAGCTTTCACAATCACTACTTCGGGGGTGAGCATGAATCTTACGAAGATAACCATGACACCTTGTCACCATGACTCATAGAGCTACCGCCATGACTCGCATCCCTTCCACTAGGACTTATATAGCTTTCATCATGTCTAATACAGCGATCACAATAACTAATACAGCTGCCACGACGACCCATATCATGACTAATACAGCCATCACGATAACTCATACAGCTGTCAACACGACACAAACAGCTATTACCATAACTCATGCAGCTATTACCATGGCTCGGATATCTATCAGCACGGCTTTTAAAGCTTTCACCAAGAAACATATAGCTACCACCTTTACTCATTCAGGTGACTTTTATAGATATCGTCATGACCTATGCGACTGTAACCATGACCAATACAGCTGTTAACACCACTCATACAGCTGTCACCATGACTCACTAATCAATCATCATGACTACTAATGTTGTATAACTACAACCGCTATCAATATGACTAATGGATCTTTAAAAATGGCTTATACGACCGTCATCATGGCTTATACAGCTATCGCCAATGCTTACAGCTTCCACAGAGACTCTTACAACTGTCACCAAAATTCATGCAGCTCTAATCGTGATCCCGACAGCTATCACCATGACGAATACAGCTGTCACCACAGCTCGTACAGCTATCTCCGTGACCCATACAGCCATCACTCTGTGCTCATACAGCTTAAAGCATCGCACATATTGCTGTCGACAGGGTTCATACTGCAAACACTATGTCTAATACAGCTGTAACAATGAACCAGATGACTACGTCTAAAGCTGTCTTCATGCCTCATACAGCTATCAGGATGACTCGAACAGCTGTCACAATCACTCATTCAGTGACCACCATGATCCATATAGCTATCACCATCACCATTACAGCAAGCTCCAGCCCATCGCGAAATGAAGATGCAAAGTGTTTCCACGCATAGCTGAAACCGACCGCACACGAGTACTCGTATACAGCTTAGGTCTTAGCCTGTTCAGGCAAAGTGGTGCGAGTCGGACCATTCATGCATATAAACCTTTTGGTTTCATAGTGCGGCAGGGCATGCGATTTCATTTCATCTCAATGTCGGGTAAAGGCCCGCAAAATTGAAAGCAACGTTTCGAAAATGACCTAAATAGTGTTGACGGGGACGTTAAACCTCTATTCAAACAAACAAACAAAAAACTAATACAGCTATCTCAATCACTCATACAGCTATCACCATGAGGTGTGTGGGAATGTGTGGCGGCGGTAAAACGTCTCCCTGCCCTACATCATAGTGTAGATTATATTTACTTGTCCTTTGGGATCATTGATTCCATTGTGGAATTTTGAAAATATCTGAGGGTCACTGATGAGGCCTAATTGGCCGAAACTAGCTAGTCTGGCCCAGAAAACATGTACACTCCATATTTTTCACTTCTGTGGTGTATTCCTTGCTTCCAAAGGATAACCATTTTCTAGAACATTTGTAGCTATTACCGTAACTCATACAGCTATTAAGATGACTCATACAGCTGTCCCTAGGACTCACACAGCTATCACCACGACATCTATAACTATCACCATGAATCATACAGCTACCACCATGATTCATACAAATATCTTAATTCACATACAACTGTCACCACGACCCATAGCGCTTTCATCGGCCATATCTCCAGTACTGTCACCATGAACTATTGCTCATACAGCTGTCCATATCAATATGACTCACACAGCTTTCCTCACGACTCCTACAGCTGCCATCATGACTTCTTCAGATGTCATCATGTCTCATACAGCGGTCGCCATGACACATACAGCTGTTATCATGACTCATACAGCTATCAGCACGACTTCTACACGAATCATACGGCGCCCACAATGACTCGGATATCTCAATTTTATATATAGCTGCCATCAAAACTTATTCCGTTTTCAAAAGTCATATCTCCTGTAGCTATTAGCATAAATTATGCAGCTGTAACCATTGTTCATGTAGCTATCAACATCGCTTAAAAGCCTGTCAACATGACTCAAACGGCTTTCTTTACGACTTCTACAGCTGCCACCATGACTACTTCAGGTGTCACCATGACACTTATAGCTGTCACCATGACTCATACAGCTATCACCATTGCTCGCACCCCTCTAACCAAGACTAATATAGCTTTTATCGTGTTTAATACAGCGATCACTATAACTAATACAGCTGCCACGACGAGTCATATAATGACTAATACAGCCATCACGATGACTCATACAGCTGTCAACATGACTCATACAGCTGCCACCACGACACATACAGCTATTACCGTAACTCATACAGCTTTTACCATGACTCTGATATCTATCAGCACGCCTTTTTAATCTTTCACTAAGACACATACATATACCGCTATTAAACATTCAGATGTCACCTTGACTTTTAAAGCTATTACCATGACAAATACAGCTGTCACCATTACCAATTCAGCTATTAACATCAATCATACAACGACTCACACATCTGTCATCATGGCAAATGCTGCCTTCAGTATGACTACTACAGCTGTCAATATAATTAATACATCTTTCAAAATGGCTCATACGGCTGTCAGCATGGCTTACACAGCTATCACCATGACAACAGATTTCACCGTGACGCTTACAACTGTCACCATAATTCATGCAGCTCTAACCGTTGTCACCACAGCTATCACCATTATAAATACAACTGTCATCTTGGTTCATGCAGCTATCCCCGTTACTCATACAACCATCACTCCGTGCTCATACAGCTATAAGCATCGCTTATATTTCGTCAGGGGCCATAAAGATTACAGTATGCCTGATGCATTGAATAACATGATTGAATAACATGAGTATGCCTAAAGCTGTCTTCACGCCTCATACAGCTATCAGGATGAATCAAACAGCGGTCACAATGACTCATTTTGTGACCACCATGACCAATATAGCTATCACCATTACTAATACAGCAAGCCCCGTAAACCTCTATTCAGATCAACAAAGGAAAGACTAATACAGCTATCGCAGTCACGCATACATCTATCACCATGATTCCTGTAGCTATTACCAAAACTCATACAGCTATTAAGATGACTCATAAAGCTGTAACCGTGACTCACGCAGCTATCACCACGACTTATCCAACCATCACCATAATTCATACAGCTACCAGCATGACTCATAACGATATCTTAATTTCAAATACAGCTATCAGCAAGACTCATAACGCTTTTATCAGCTATTTTATCTCATGTGCTGTCACTATGATTCGTGCAGCTGTAACCATTGGTCATACAGCTGTCCATATCAACATGACGCACACAGCTGCTGTGCTCACGACTCCTACAACTGTCACCATGACTACTTCAGGTGTCATCATGTCTCACACAGCGGTCGCCATGACACTTGCAGCTGTCATCATGACGCATACAGCTATCAGCATGACTCGCATAGCTCTCACCATTGCTCACACAACTGTCCCCTTGACTAATACAGCTAGTCCAATGACTTACAATGCTATCACCGTGACTCTTTCAGCTGTCACCACCATTAAAGCCTCAATGGGTGTAGCGGTTAAGCTACTCGTCTTAGAAACCAGGTATCTTGGGTTCGATTTGGGCAGATTATATTTTCTTAGTGCAGATTATATTTCCTTTTCCTTTGGGATCATACGCCTTGCAAACTATATTGCTGTTTCTGGAGGTACTCAATAAAACCGAGTCTCCGATTTTTGTTTTATAACAAAGGGTTGGTACACATCCTGTCATCACATTTATTTATTTATTTATTTATTTATTTATTTATAAGTGAGTGTTTGAGTTTTACGGCCCACACATTTCTGCATAAGCAACGCAAAAACATAATAGGCAAAAGCAAATAGGCAGGTTTTCATTACATCATTATAGAGGGATCTCTCATAGTTTCTTTTAAGTTTTTTTCTCATAATACCTGATGACCACAAAGACCAGGGGGCCAGTTTCATCAAAGTATGTGCGACGTATCTTCGTCTTAGAAAGATCGTACAAAGTTCTTACGACAAAAATCCTGTTTCATCAAATGCTCGAGTTCTGCGATGTTCGCACATTTTGTCGTATTTCTGAGATGAATATTTAGATATCGCGCATTGAAATTTTCGTCTTTGGACATGTCACATAGGTTAAAGAAACGTTGTTAAAGTATGATATTCAACATGCCATTTCGCTTACCTTCGCAGATCACGTCCATTACTTATACAAGCCCATGCAATGAAGACTCCTCGGAACTGACCCTTTGTTATAATCTTTAGTGTGGGTTTGTGGGGTGAGTGTGTGTGGTTGATGGTGTGTGTGTGTGTGTATGGGGGGGGGGGCTTAGTTTTTAAAACAAGGGATTGAGAGTACTCGTCAGAAGCGCCTCGTTGTGGTTGTGCTAACGGGTGCCAACAATCTATATTCAGTCAAAAAAGTTCCTTTACATAAAATTGCTTCTGTTACCATAGTAACTACAAATGAAAAATTCACAAAATTTGTTTTGCTTTGGTTAGATGACTCATTTCTCCATGCAAACACCCAAACTGTTTTTGTTTATTTAAACCCTCCAGCCTGGGCTATTGTTTTAAACACCCAAGGGGTCACTGTGACAATTTCGCAGAATAAATCATTACAAACGGCAAAATTCAATACATAAAAAATTACACTTAGCACAAGATTTCTAAAAATTGATATGTGTAACCTTTCTTTAAATACCATGTGTGTCTATTAACAAAATATGGGAACTTAAAAGCTCAGTTTGCTAAAGAAACAGACGATTACGTATAGGCATCCAATTCTTTGAAGGTGTGTGCAAATTGTTGTTTTCAATTGAAACTCCATAGAAAATTGCAATTGGCAGTGCTACATGCTACATGAATTTTCTACATTATTTCCCATCATTGTCAACAGAAATGGTGGCAACAAAGGGCTTTTTAAAGAAATTGCAAAAATTGAATGGCAGGTATAGAAATAACAACAGTTTGAATATCGCTATATTTTTAATTGAAAGGAAGATAATCTGAGAATGTCACAAATTAAAGTCTTGATTGCAGTGCAATTTCACGAGATATTGTTAGTGTAAAGTGAGTTTCGATGTTCAATGGATATGATCTTTCATCTCAGACAAAAAATTATAATCTGCGCATGCGCAATGTTTAATTCCTGGCAAAACACTTCTAGGCACATATTGGAAGACAACTCTTGAGCAGAATTATATGGGCAAATGCAAATTTATGCATTTTGCAGCTAAACTTCCGATTCGTATATTTACAGCCCTTTTTAGCTGAATGGCTTCCGGATAGCTACTAGAATTTACCCGGAACTTGATATAGTTACTTTTTTGACTGGGTATATATTGGATTGGCCTGTATAGTGCTTCCGCGTAAAGCTAAAATCGACCAAACTTTATTATTGGTTAACCGCTTAGAATGTAAAAGCCTGTCCAAAAAAAGTGGTGCGAGTGGGGGCCCTAGCAGTTTCTTTGGTGATGTCATTTCATCTCAAGGTCGGGTAAAAGCCCCACAAAATCAGATGCAGCGTCTCCAAAATGACCTAAATATATGTACCAATAGCCGGCCACGGCAGCTCAGTCAGATGCACGTCTGACTGGTGATCAGGAGGACGCGGGTTCGATTCCTGCCGGGGTCGGCAACTTGCTTTCTTGGAGATTGATCATGAAATATTTTCTACGGTCATTCTCTTCCTTCCGCTGATTCAAGAAGGGCAGTTGTCAGTTTCTGGCGAGCGAATGTGCCCTGTACTGGTTAACCGCTTACGCATAAGCTTACTCAGGATAGGTGTAGATAGGTAAACTGACGGGCTTAAAAATGACCTAAAATATTGTTGACGGGACCGTCAAACTCCAATACAAACAAACAAACAAACATGCACCAACAGTTGATGGTGACTTGAAACCTCAATACAAACAAACAAAAGAACCCTGAAATGAAGACTCGGTGTACCTCAAATCGACACATACAACTAGAATTGTCAATACGACACAGATGCCCCCGCCAAGGGACCATCCTCACTAAGAAAAAAAGGCATGTTGCAAAAAAGGAAAAAAAAAACTAACAGCATTGCTCACTAGAAAACCGTCCTGGAAGACATCGGCGTTGGTGGGGTAATATTGTTTAAATGCGAATCATCATACAACTATGAACCAAATCCATAAAAAATACTAAGTCTGTGATATTGACCTTGGTGTTTGGTTTTACAGCCCTTTCAATATTATTTGTTTCATTTCGAACGGATCATTAATCAGATGTGGTCGAAAACTAAACGGAGTGGTCAGAGAGGCGACCTGTAGCTTTCATTATACCAAATACGAACTAAACCCATTATATGGGTTGGGAAATGTTAGCTCATATTAAAACGTTGGCATATGAATATTCTGAGTCCGTGACCTTGACGTTAATGTCATGAGCAGTGACGCGGATATGCTAAAAATTATAAGTCCATGACTTTGATTCCATGGGCATGGGCGCGGGTATACTGAATAAAACTTTAGATGTGTATCTATCATTGTCTCAGTCGGATGCGCGTCTGACTGGTGATCAGGAGGACGCTGGTTCGATACCTGCCGGAGTCGGCAACATACCTTCGTGGAGATTGATCATGAACTCTTTTCTACTGTCATTCTCTCCCTTCCACTGATTCAAGAAGGGCAGTTGTCATTTTCTGGCGAAAGAACGTGCACTGTACTGGTTAACCGCTTACGTATACGCCTGTCCAGGAAAGTGTGGATAGGTAAACTGACCGGCTCAAAATGACCTAAATAGCGTTTACTGGGCCGTTAAACTCTAATACAAAACAAAATTAAAACATCGTACCAAATTTGAAACAAATCCATTATATGATTTTAAAACTATGAGAACACAAATAAGTTTAACATTGCCCATGACTTGACCTAGAGCAGCAGGGAGGGTGAATGTAGGAAAATATTTGGGTGGGGGCCGCCATTTTGCCAGTTAAACCTCCCACTCAATCTTGACAAATAGAAACTCACTTTTGGCCAAATTAAGCCTCCCAGCACATTTATCAAAAAAATTAATTTGCCAAATTAAACCTACCACGCCCACCCCAACTGGCTGCAACATACCAATGGCACTCGGCGAGTGCCTCGCGCGGGTAAAAACCTAGAGCCCCAGGGGTGGTCCACAAACCCTCGCCGACCCGGGGCTCTGGCGGGTCCCATTTCCCATTTAGCAAATTAACCCCCCCACCCGGGTCGGCTGTTTACCCAATCGGTACTAGTACCCATTTCGTCCTAAAGACACCCAAATATTTGCTATCGGGATAAAGAAGTAACCCATTTAGATTAGTGGTTGTAATGACTATACTGGCCTTCTCGTATATTCCAAACCATGCGTAAGGGACACAACGCTTACAAGTGGTTGACTTTGGGCTCGATTGAGTTCTGTGGTAAGAGTTTTTGGGTGAGTAGTGTAAAACCCACATGATGCGTCTCCGGAAAGGTTCATGCACGCGTCCATGCGGGGTATGTGGGGTTGGGGTTAAAAATAAACACCTACTTTGTTGGTCGCAAGGGTATAGAAATGAATGGAGACGTGCAATCAGAGCGGTTGAAGAGTAATTTAAGCGTATGTCTGCTATCGATATTTCCATTTAGAGATATCTTGATATTCGATATACCCATTCAATATGGATGACCTAGCCCCAAACGATCAAAAATTTAGCGACCTGGATGAACAGGTCCCTCCCCCTTTGGGATCTCCAGAAGACCAGATAGCCGAGATTCTCAACGACGCTAGAGATGAGTTTGAAATCGACGGCGCCTCCGCGGTTTTCTCCACATGGAGAACGGAAGAAGAAGACCCTCTTGACATTGGCGACATCGAGATTGTCGACGGTATGCATGCCAGAGCCGGTAGGCTGGCCATGGATGCTGGTATGACAGATGCTAGGGCTACCCAACTTCTGGCCGCCCTGCCAGAGGGTAAATTCCTGTTGAAAATCAAGTTCTTGAGAGAGAGGGCTGGAGGCGAGTGGTTCCTTGAAGACAAATTCGACCCTATCCGTATGGAAAGAAAGAAGGGACAGACCATCATTGAGATCTCACGGGACACAAGACCTGGCGTGTTAAGCGGAATCGATAAAGTCTATTATCAGAACGCCTACCCTGTAACTGCAGTTACCTACGGCCTCTACCCAATCAGAGACCCAGACCCGGCAAACCTCGCCCCACTAAGAGATGGCGACCTCAACTGTGTAGCCCAGAGAGTTGTGGAGCACTTTGAAGGTATTCTGAGGGGCCAGGGGTTAACGCCAGCGCGCCGCCAGAAAATACAGGAATTGGAGGGGAGAGTTCATATAGGTGGCGCACCTGTTGACGTGGCTGAATTGGAAGAGATCCTCGAAAGAGCAATCATCCTGAGGGATATTGCTGGGGAGGATATATATAACAGTGGAAAGTACCAGAGAGGTGGTAATGGAATTAGAGGTAAAGTATAACTCATTTGCCACAACGGCCACGCTTGGTCCAAAGACCTCCACTTCGCCCAAAGTAGAGAGGTTCACATCTACGAGGGTGACGTCTGGCAGACTATTCGAGAAGCAACCCGTGGGGAGCCGATTGCGGTCTGGCTCTTGGGTGGCCAAGACCAACACCACTCAGCTGACCAGTTCGTGCTTGTGGACGGCCGCACCTAGAGAACTCGAGAAGCACAAGAGCGACTCCAAGCAATCTGCACCGAACTGGGCAATCCTGAACTTGCTGAGAGAGCCTTCGGTGAAAATCACGCGGCCAGCATTGTGGCAAAGGAAAGGAACGGTTGGAAGCCAACACCAGCCAACCTCCTTCCAGACGTCGAGAAGGCCTGCGTGGAGCACGGTCACGGCGGCCTCTGGAACTCGATGAATTATGACATGAGGGAAGTCATCAGCATCGATATGAAGACAAGCTATCCGGCATCCTTCCAGGGTATGGGTGAAGTAAAACCCTATTTCGAGCGGTTTGGGCACCCAACTCACCGGATGGTCCGCGTAGCCATCAATGGCCCTCTCCCCGAAGACATAGGTACAGGCTTCGCCGAGATTCAAGAATTGTAGTTTGATGCAACCTGCCATCCTGTCATCCCTGCCTGGTTTGGGAAGCATTTCGCCTCCGAAAGCGGTGGTTGGGTCCCGACACAGCTCCTTGTCTTCCTCAAGGAGTCTGGCTTGCTGAAGAATATCAAGGTTCGGGAAGCCATCATCGCATTAAAAAAGAAAACCTATGTGTGGCTCCCAGAAGACCGTGACCAAGGCTGCGGCGCTATCGGCAAGTTCACCCAGGGCGCCAAAGCTGCTACCGACGAAACTGGTGGCAATAGACTGACACGAAGGCTTGTGACCGACCAGGGAGAACTCGACTTCCTCGTGCGAGATACCCGCGAAAGCGGCACCTTGGTCGGAGCTCCCGAAAGATGTCCCCGGGGTTATATTCTCACGTATACGACGGCTCCCAACCGCAGTACACCCATCTAAGGGCGAGCATGCTGGCCTACGCCCACATCAACCTCCTCTCCAGGCTTTCGGGATTTGAACCCGAAGATGTTGTCCGAGTGGCTACCGATTCTATCTATGTCCGGAAAGCGGCACTCCATAAACTAGAGGGATTTGAGGCTTTCAAACCTCATGAAATCCACCCAAAAGGAAAATGTCGCATCTGTTACACCCGCCACGAGGAGGAGACACCGATGCCACCACGAGACATGATTGCCCCAGCTCAGTGACTTGACAAGGGTGAACAACTCTACATGCCATTATGACACGCGGTCTACGCCCCCGACCCTGAATATATAGCAAACATCGAAGACCTGCCCGATTCGTCCGCGCCGCCCTATATCGATCCCCTGACCCGACACCAGCTGAGTTAACTAAACGGTGGTGGAGGTAGCGGCAAGACCACGCGAGCGATCGAGCTCTTCCGCGGCAAGAACCCCCTCGTCTTCACCCCAAGCCATCGCCTGGCCAAAGAGATGCGGGCCAGGGGCGTCAAGGCCCAAACCTATCACAGCTTCTTCCGATGGAGTGGCCAGACAGACTGGACACCCGAAAGGATGGGACAGAAGTTCATTCCCCGCGTGATGATTTGGGATGAGATTTGTACAGTGCCCCGCCCCACTCTGGAAACCTTCCTCGAGTGGCTCGATGGTCGGGGCGTCCATGTCATCTGCTGTGGCGACCAGGGGCAGCCGCCCCAAATCGCCGGAGAAATGGCGCATGCACGACTGGCTGCAGCGGAGAGCTGATTACTATGAAGAGGTCCTGGCCGACCACAGGGCAAAAGAACCGGCTCTGAAAGCTCTTAAAAGGGAGATCCGTCTCCAACCAGACCGAGTACAGTGTCGGGCTATGAGACAAGCGCTACCGGCCTGCCTTGGGACAGATTCATGAAAGCTTGGAAGCCGGGGGACTTGATTCTGGCCTCGCGACAGAAGGTTCGCGACCAGGCCCAGGCGCGACTGTTCGACAGTAATGAGAAGCATTTCCCTGACCTCCCCGTACCACTGCTATATCGTCCCAAGGATACCCGGCGGCAAAACGTCATGGTCACCATCCCTGGGCCCTTGGTGGTGGATGGAGAGCGAGACCAGCAGGAGCTGGTTCTGAACGACGTTGTCGAGGTTTCCTTGCAAACCGCCCGAGAGGCCCTCGACGGCAGATGGGGCCAGGATTGGGCTCTTGGCTATGCCATCACAGTCCACTCAAGCCAAGGTCTCACCATCGCAGATTCCCAAAAAGTCTGGATTATCGATGACTTCCTTCAGTGGTCCAATCTCGCATATTTGGCAGTGTCAAGGGTGGAGTACAAGCACCAGCTCAAAAGGGTAGTCTGTCCCCTAGAGGAGGGTTCTGAGGGGCCACCAATACTCACAGAGCAGCAATATGCGGCGCATATACGCAAGGTTATTGCGAAGAAGCTTGTGGCCCACAAGCGACAGGACCAAGCCAAGGGGTTCCGGTTTAACTTGAAGGTTGGTCAAATCCTAGAAATCAAGGAGGCGTAAAACAATCACTGTGCTGTGTGTGATATTGAGCTCCTATGGGTTTACCAACCAAAGGACACCCAGCAGTTCAGCGTTGACCGGTTAGACAACTCCGTGGGCCACGTCCGCGACAACATCAGGCTGACCTGCCTCGAGTGCAATCGAAGAAGAGGAGCGGCTGCGCTCAGCGTTTGAGAACCCCATCCGGAGGAAGCTGAGTGTCGGGAGGCACAACAAGGAGTTCCTCGCGCACAAAGTTGCGCTAAGGTCCATCCTGCAAGTAATACACCACGGGGTTTGGTCACTGTGCGCCCGAGCCGATGTACATCCAGGGACCAGATGGGATCAGTCGCTCGCCGGCGCCCCCCTTCAAACTCGCCAGGCTGGTACAAATAGAGAACTCCGACACTTGAGGGGATTATTGTCTCCTCCAGACCAACAGGACGACCTGGAACTACAGAGGAGGGTTTTGTGTCACCGATCGCGCCCTTATGGCCTCAGAGGGCTTTTTACCGGTCAGTCGGGTGACCTCGCCATTCAAGGCTCCCACAACGGCAGGCAACCTTTTCACCCACTCTGTAGACCTCTGACCAGAAGTGAGTCGCATCTCCTGAGCGTACTGATGCCCAAAGAGCCGCTCAGCAAAGGTACGATTTGAAGCGCTCAACAATGCCCTGGTCCCGATGGATGTCAACCCGACCGCGCCGAACCTGGACAGAGTGCTTTGCCAACAGCTGGCTCACAGAGCCCATGAACTCACGGCCGGGATCAACCTGGAGCAATTTGGACCACCTCAACGGGCCTCGCCTATAGATGCGAGACAAAGCTTCAGAAACCTCTTTGGCTTCTTTTGTGGCCAGAGGCTCAGCTTCTTTGTAGCGTGAGGCTACGTCAACTACGGTAAGGGCGTATTTGTATGTGCGCTTGCGAACACGGTCGTGCAGTAGAAAGAGCAGGTCAGCTTGATGGACCTCGTTCGGCGTGGTAATGTCGAATTTTGGTCGTGGAATGTGCCGCGGGGCGGCGAGGTAGATCTGCCAGTTGGCCTGCTTCTTCAACCAAGCCCGGGCCACATCTTCTGAGGTCTTAGCCGCAGAAGCCAGCTTCTTTATGGCCTCAAGACCCCTCCAGTAACCCTTAGGACTGTAATGAACACCCGCAAGGCGGTTAGACAACTTCCGATCCATGTATTTATTGCATTGTTATGTTCTCTAACGGAGGTATTTTTAGCTCCCCAGCAAGAAATATTCAAGTGCCACTGTGACCAAAGTTGTCCAACTCTTCCAACAGCTTCGTAAGGGCCATCATTAACGCCTCGTCTTTCGCACGTTGAAACAACTTTTTTTCCATCTCCGACAAACCAACAGTTTGTTTCTGGCACTGACGAATTTCTTCTTTCATCTGATTGAACTTGTCGATTTCACACAGAATCAAGCGAAATTCCGTTTCAGATATATTATCGTCGTTCAGCGCGATAGAAGTGTGGTCGGCGATTAAGTTTAGCTTCGACTCAGCCAAGATACGAATCTCGTCGTGTTTTTTTTTGCTTTTGTTTGGAGTTTTCGTCCAATACATTTCCCGACAACGCCTAGCAACCCACACACAATCGCCCCAGCTCCAAGGCCAATGGCGACAGGCGTCGCGATGATAGTTGACAAGAGCCCGACGCCAGAAGCAGCCAGCCCTACGTTAGTCGCAGTAAGCGCGGTATCAATCCCATCAACAACATTAGCCCCACGTCTGTATTTCTTGTACAGCGAGGCTCTGAAGTATCGTTCTTTTTCGAGACGGAATTTGACCTCGGCCACGTGCTGAAGGCGGTGTTTGTCTCCGGTTTCAAGTCCTGGGTAGAGACCCATCGTGCACTACCCCTCGAGCTGGGTGGGTTTAAATAGATTACTGGCTAATACTGACTATAGCTTGGTCTGGGGTGAGCGCACCGGGTGTAAATCGCAGCCTTTTAAGAGACACTGGGCCTATAAAAATATTATGTAGGTCTAAATGACGGTAATCAACTTGGTGTTGGATTCCTTCAAGAGTGTACTGCACTCGAGGCGTTTCTTGAACTTTTATAGAAATCCAGACTTCTTTATTAGCATTTGCTTGACTCCACTTGAGCTTGAAGCCGGGTAACACATCAACAAAGTCGTCGGGTCTATCTCCGAGTATTAGATCAAAGATGATCGATGATGTTGGCAAGTTCATACCAATGATTCCCGCTGGGGGGAATTCGAAGACTATTTTCAGGATTCCCTGCCGGTTGTTGCTTGTCTTTAGCAAGTTATCTTCATAAACGACAATGTTCTGCGTCCCGGGGATATACGAGCACAGTCGAGTGCCACTATTCACTACCTTCCTAACTTTGTGCTGCTTTCCAGTCACAACATATTTAGACGAGATTTGTATGTCAATAAGCCTCCCCGTTTGTTTGATGGGGTCTGCAAAAGCAACCCACTTGCTCCCAGTGAAGGCCAGCGTACGAACCCGCTTTGAAACGGCATGTGAGGTATCTACGTTGCTGAGATCACCGAATGCCAATGACCCCGCTTGGGCGACCTCTTTTTTTGTAGACTCCCTCAGAGAGCTGGAAGGCGTACAATCGATCTTCCTTCCCGTCCTTATCGAACCCTTCAGTGTCACCAAGATCAGCCAAAGCCACCCCATGGCATTTTCTGACCCCACCGGGGCGGCTTGCGTCAACCATTCCTTATATGTAGGATTGCGCTCATATACTCGAATGGTAACATCTCCCCGTTGGTATCTCTAAGTGAGATAGTTACCTGTGAAATAGGCCCTGGCGACAACCTCTTGTACTGTAAGACGGGAAATGATTCAGTTCTACCAGCTCCACACTTTTCGTTCTCGACGGGGTCAGATCTAAGCAGTGTAGAGGGGCGACCGTTATGCAGATTGTCTGAAGTACTTAATTCAGCAAGATGAAAGGAGACCTCACGATGGACTGCCAGCTTGTGTGACTCATTTGCAATGAACGTCTTGGTGCGGCCTCCTTCCAAGTAATGGCCATTGTTAGTGATCAGCGCCACAGGAGGGGGTTTGAAAGTTTTTTCGAAAAAGCCTAAGATATTAGCTAATTCGCGATTCATTGTTATAACTTCTCCGGGTTTACCGTTAATTGCAGTAGACCAGAGGATTCATCTAGATTGAGTTCGGCGCCCAACCGCTGAAACACCTTTTCGTTCAACTCACAGACGTTATAATACCCGTCAGGTATTGTTTTTTTCAGTCTTTTTATTTGAGACCTTATTGTTCCTTTTCGCTGTGCTTATGCTGTACCACCAGTGATAATACGTCAACTCGCAGAGAGCAATCTCTCGCTCAACCGCAGACAGGGTCCTGGCAAGATTGATTGGCACATCGTTTTGAACGTCAGTGAGTGTGATGTACATGATAATCAGCTAAATGGGTATGGATACAAAGGCGTTTACGTTTAATAGCTCGACAAAATATCGGGCAGGCGGCCATTTCAAATATAAAGAGTCAGCAGCAGGGGAGCCCACCTAGTGATAATGGTCGACGATAAGGGAAGTCACTTCCTTGCCAAGTACCCGAATATCTTCGATTATCAAAATCATCCGCTTACACGCAAACAAAAGCTAAACGCGGTGTGGGACAACACCTGCCAGCATCATCAAAACCCTCCGCTTACCGGGGACGTCACTAAGGCAAACAAGGCGTGGGACAGCTGGCAGCACGCCCCCTTCAGCTGTCGGCAGTGCCAGCTTAACTTTGCGGTTTGATGCGCAACCGCCGGACGTGGTGTTTCATTCCAGGACCATCTCCAAGCGGAGAAGTCCCTTCTTGCAAGCCTGTATTGCTTTCATGTCTATTATACGACGAGGCGTTTGCTTGAGGAGATAAAAGTCGCCCTCCCTGGGGACGAGTCCTATTTATGGTACGATAACCAATATGACTCCAGGGCCTACAAGCGGCTTTGCGAGGAGTTCGCCGTTTCACCTGCTACAGATTGGAGGCAAAAGCGGGACTACGGGTGTTAATGCCTCGGATATTTTAGTACATTCATGACCCCTTCGGGGAAATAACGCAGTGATCACAGCTCCGATGGCCCCTTCTTTCACCCGAAAGATGCCATACGCCAAAATGCGGATATTTCAAAGGCATGGACGATGTTCATTCTCGATAAATCAGATGGCCTCACGCAAGCGGGTGAGTCGCGCCTCAACGACTCGATTCGTACTTACGTTTGGGCAATCTTGGGAGCGCAAGTTCAGACCCGTTCCACATTCTCAAAGTCGGGACGGGGTTCGACGCCCAAAAGCATTTTACGGCGAATCTCGAAGACGCCATCGCCTCACCCGTCGACATCCCCAGCAGCATCGATCGCTATCAAAAGACGTTGCAATATGCATCCACACCACTGGATTATGTCTGCGGGAGAGCACTCTACTTGATGCCGAGCGACATGGCACTCCATCCAGGCAATGTCCAAAGTTATAATAACCAAATCCAAATAGCGGGATCAGACGCTGCCATCGGCCCCAACCCAGGAATAAACAAGGCGACACTGATTCAATCTGCCTCTAAAGTCGATAGGACATTCCAGGGGAAAACTGCCGCACCAGCCGGGACCGATCCGCGAGTACTTGCAGGGCCACCGCCCGAAGGGTCGCCTACGTCTGCCACGGTTGCTCCGGACCGGAAATCCGGTCTCGACCAGGAAGAAGAAAAAACAGCTCTCATAATCGCAGGGATCGGGGTTGGCTTAATGGTGCTTTGGTTGGTTGAGCGCTAGCCAGTCCCGTGCAGCCACTAGAAGAAGGGCCCCCACGCCGATAAGCAAGGCCCACAAATTATCTGCGAGCCACGAAGCGGCCTTCCCTAGCGTGCTCAAGAGCCAAGAGACGATGGACCCGATGATATCGGGCAGAGCAGCCGCGGCCTTCCCGGCAAAATTGGCCAGGGCACGCCCGAGGGACTGTAGGTTCTTTTTTACCCACTCCTTGATCCCACCCTTGCCGGGTGGTTTTGGAGCGGGTACACTCCCCCCGCCGCCGGTTAGCGCAAGCACTAGGGTCGAGATTGCCATCCCAACCGCTTTTAGGATGCTCACGATGGTAATTCCCTGCTCGCGGAAGAGTGTGCGAATGCGCTCAGCCAGCGTTTTGTCTTCATGAAGGAGCCGCCTGAACGTCTCACGGATTCGGGATATCTGGGACCGGAGAGCTTCTCTGTTCGCAGAAAGGGCTTCGAGCCTCGACTGTCTTTCGATTTCGATGTCCGAAAGCGCACCCTCCAGTTTTCTCATTCGGTCTTGAATCCTCTGCTGCATCTCGGGGTCGTCCATTTCCGTCATTTTACGCCGCTCCTTGGCCAAGTGTTTTTCAACTTGGGATTTTTCCTCGTCGACCTTTGACAGTTTCGCCAGGTTGTTCGCCAACTCATCTCGGGTTCGAGTCATAGCATTTTCAAGCCCAGCAAGCTCTCTTTTGGCCTGCCTGACCCACGCCGTGTCGATAGGTTGATCATTAATTGTCTTCAATGCGGTCTCGATATCTCCTGTTGTTTGAATAACGTCGTGGGCTACGCCTGGGAGCTCTGCCATCTCGACGGATTCGATGTTTATTGGGAGGCTTTCCTCTGCTTTTTGGAGTTTATCCATAGCCTCTTTGTTGAGACGCGGTATATCCGATTTATAGTCAGTGAGTCCCAGTGATTGCCGAATTACATTTACACCCCCTGTTCCATATCTCGAGGCCAATGTGAATAGAGCCAGAAACTTGAATCCTCCCCTCGTCGCTGTGATAGGGATCTTTTTATCGCCTGGGGTCCAGTAGAGTGTTTTTCCGTCGTCATCAATCTCAAACTGGCTATAGTCGACCCTGCCTTCGGGATGCAACCCATAGGTATGGTTCACTTCTTTGAAGAAAGTTTCAACCAGGCGCTTCTTCTGAGCCTCAAGTTCTGCCCGTTTCAAATCGCCCTGCAGATTCTGCAAATTGTCCCCGGATGTGTTTAGATCCTGCTGGGGGTCGGGGAGGTCGAAATCATAATCATCGTCTATTCCAGGCCCGCCTGGGTCGAACATTGGGTTTTCAAAATCAGCCATATTTGAATTTGTGAAATACAAACATACATTTGAAGGTTGTCGCCAATGTCTAAAACAGACTTCGTCGAGTGTCAACACCATGTCGTCAAGCAAGTACGGACGAAAGCTTGACCCCTACCGGTGCCTTCGCGAACCCCTTGGGGTGAAAGGGGTGAGGCAATCGGTGACGATAACTAACAACCCAAGCACGATCGGCCCGAATCAGCAGCTTCTGGTTCGATTCTCCAACCTCGGCCAACATGATGTCATCGTTCCCGGGACCGCGAGGTTGTCCTTCACGATCACGCTGCACAGCGAAGATGCCAATCGAACCTTGGTTCAGAACCTAGGCCGCGCCCTCGTGAAAAAGACCGTCATTAAAATTTCGGGGAATGAGGTCCTCAGCATCGACGACCGTGATGTGTACCACTGCTACTGCGATCTCTGGAGGAAGGCTTCAGAGAGGAGTAATGGCCAGTACCAAGGCATTGATACGTCAAAAAACCAAAGTACAACGAGAATCCGCCTCAATGCAGGGAACAAAGACGAGTCCGTTCTAGCGGACAAAGCCGTTGCAGATGTTTTCGGCAATCGCTTCTACATCCCACTGGACTTCGAGCTGCTCGAGAGACACATGCCCTTCTACCAGAGTGCGCTAGGCGACCTGCTCGAGTATGAGCTCGCGTTCAACGACTACAACCGTGTGATCCAGGCCACAGACAGAGGTACATCTTTCGACATTGGAAATATCTGTCTTGAGTATGACATGGTCACCATGCGAGAGCTGGCCCATATGATCAGCAACCAATACAGAAGCCGCATTTCGATCCTGTATGACCGGATACTGCGGCACCGCAAAATCGGCAAATACATGAGCGACACCCTCTGGAATATTAATCTCAACGTGCCCGCCCGCAGCATGAAGGGCATCCTGATGCCCTTTGAGGATGTAGTCGCACAAGGGCCCTTCGCTCGCAACACTGATCCGAAAACTATAATCTATAATCCGAAAATCACCAAGGTCGAGGTCACCATCGAGGGGATCCCCAACCAGCTCTTCAGCCAAGGGATGCGCGCTTACCAGATGTTCGAGGAAGCGAGGAAACTCTTCGCGGCCTGCAGCAAGCGACAAGCTGAAGTGGCAACGGTCGAAAAAGACCTGGCCCTGGCCGACGTCAGCCTTGCAGAATACTTCACCAACAAGTACGCGCTGTGGCTTGACCTCAGGACAAGCGACGACGACCGGCTCCACGGCTCCGGTAGGCGGATAGAGAATGCCAGCGAAGGTGTGACCATCCAGATAACGAAAAGAGCCGAGACGGCTGGCGCATTGAACATCTACCTCTATTTCATCATGGATGCACAGCTTAACATCGAAGATGGCCGGTTCGTCTCAGCGGTTTATTAATCTTCCTTCTGAAGACAGGTAAAAAGAGTTCCTACCGCGCACGGCCCATTCGGCGACAATCAGCGGGCAGACGGGATGCGAAAAAACCGCTTTCATCCTCGATCTGCTCGAAGGCCCCTACCGGGAGTTCTTTCGGCACATCGTGGTCCTCTGCCCCACCATAAAGTATAATAAATCATACCAGCGCCCCTGGATCTGGATCGACCCTGAGGTCTACGCTCTAGACCCCGGCGAGCGTCTTCACGTTTACCTGCGTGCGTTTTACCAGGTGTGTATGGGCGAGCCTACCTTATATATCATCGATGACTGCTCGGCCACGAAGGCTTTGACGAAAAAGAAAGACATGCTCTCAGAGCTAGCGTTCTCGGGCCGCCACGCCGACCAGAGCGTCTGGGTCCCAAAAGTACAACTCCGTCCTGAAGGACTTGCGCGAGCAGACGCGCTGGGTCTGTTTGTTTCACTGCAAGGATCGTGATTCATTCGAATAAAAATCAAAAATGAGTTCCTTTAAGAGCAATGAAAACATTCATAAGAAAGAAGATGGGTCATACAATGTCTAGAATATGAATCTAAACCAATAATTAAATTCTGATTTCTCAAAATATTCACGCTGATCTCAAAGGACCAAAAGTAAAATATAAACTGCACTATGGTTGATGTACGGGGAGACGTTTTACGGCCGCCACACGGCACAACACCAGCTGCAGTGAAGGCAAATAAAAATCAAAAATGAGTTCCTTTAAGAGCAATGAAAACATTCATAAGAAAGAAGATGGGTCATACTACGTAGTTTCGGCTAATAAAGCCTCATCAGTGACCCTGTAATGATCCGGCAAAGAAAGCTAGAGGAAACATACTGCAATTTTGCGAATTTCGAATAGGCAGTCGATTCAAAGACTGATATAAATCAAAATGGGGTCCAAATAATTAAAAACCTGTCTAGAATATGAATCTAAACCAATAATTAAATTCTGATTTCTCAAAATATTCACGCTGATCTCAAAGTACCAAAAGTACTGCTTGCGCGAGAATGACGTGATTTCCACACGAGAACAGTGGGTGTCGGTGAGGCAGCAGTTAGCCGAGACAAAACATGTAGAGCTTTAATTAAAGACAGACCAACCAGTTGCTTATATGGTGTTAAGTAATGTACGAAGTAACTGAAGGAGTGCCCTATCACAGTGCTTGGTGCGCAGCTGGTACTGCTGTTCTTTATTGCTAGGCAATATGTTTACATTACTCGCTTCTGCCAGCGCTTTCGACAGTATATTAGACTGGTCCGCCAATTCGCAATAGCTATGGACTGTGACGAACTGATTGATGAGCTGATAGGAACGACAGAGCAAAGGCAGAATGCTGAAACTCCAACCGCGGAAGGAACGGCAGCGACGTCAGACGGCCATGAGGAGCCGCTCCTCGAGGACAGGGTGCAAAAAATACCGTGAAAGGCTCGCAGCATTGGTAGTGGGAGGCCAAGCCAAGCAGTATGGACTAGTGGACCATGGGAAGGTCCTCACCGCTGATCAGATCGACGCTCTGGACAGCAGCGAAATCGAAAAGCTTTACGCTTGCTATGAAACACGGCTTGGGGTTGCGATGACGAAGACGCTGGGGTCTACAGCGCTCCAGCTTTATGCGGGGCTGGCATCTATGTTTCTCCTGATAGAAAACCAACCGGGTCTTATTGCTGACCTCGAGGGCGACCCGTTTGTTGGACACGCACTTAGCAGTACTACCTGCGAGCTCCACCATCGCTATGGCATGTACTTGGCGCCGCTAACTGCTGCGCTTACTACAGTGAAGCACTGTCGATTTGGACATCGATGCCCTATTACCATCTATGACATAAACGATGTCGGAGAAGGTGCAGATAGTACAGCAACAGGAGAACCGAGAGCCAGCACAGAGTCCGGCAGACAGAGTCACGACCCCAAGCCGTCGCGAAGCAACGCGGTTAAGGATCCAAAAAAGTGGCGGCCGGTCGTGCTGGCGCTGACGCTAGAAAGGCCAAACAGGAAAGGCTGCTCGAACAGCTTCGGACGGCTAAAGACTCATTTCATCCACCAGCTGACGACGACACGTCTGTCAGTATTCCTCCAAAAGAAGCGGTCTCAAAGGAACCGTCACGCAGTGGTACAGGTCAAAACCATATGGTGTACTCATGTTTCTTCTGCGCTTGCGCGCCACACCAACGCCACAAGTGGCAACCCCCGTTGACTCATCGACAGCGTCGATGCCCAAGCGGCTTGTTGTTTCGCAGCAACCGCAATTAAAGACAAGCCCAGACCCATTCTATATGGAGTGAAGCGTAGCAATAATGACAACCCCGGCAACTGATGGTAAAATGCTTGTCAACGCGCACTTCTACATAGCGCAGTCGTCTGTGGCATCGCTGTGGGATACGCCCGGCTTGGCAAGATGGCGATTGGGGGTAGCCCCCCGAAACTAGACTTTATGATGAGGCTTTATTAGCCGAAACTACGTAGTATGACCCACCTTCTTTCTTATGAATATTTTCATTGCTCTTAAAGGAACTCATTTTTGATTTTTATTTATACCCCGCGATGTGGGCATGGCCGTAGTTGACGTCGCTCTCGCCATGGCAACCAAAGGTATGCTAATTAAACAGGGAATGATACCTGCTGATATCATGAAGTAATGGCAAGTATTGCTATGCTCGTTGGCGGTGCCCTGGCTTTCTCGGGATCGAACTTCTTGTTCTCCATGTTGAAGAGCTCTGGCGTAGACGAAGGGCGCAAACGACGTCACGATAAAGCGGTCGAACAATTACAAGCCGCACAAGCGGAGTGGTCTCGGAAACGGACCGAGCGGATTGATTTCATCACAGAAGAACTACGTCGTCAAGGACATGCTATTCGAACGTTCAGAGACGTCGACGATGCGATGCGCTTGTATGCGCAGGTTACCGGGAAGAACCTTGACGCGCTGGGGCCCGAGCCCAAACTAACCCACTTTTACCACCCGAGTGATGACCAGAAAGACCGCGAGATTGCCTTCGTCATATTGGGAATGGTAGGGACTGGCTTAGTCACGACCCCAAGCCGTCGCGAAGCAACGCGGTTAAGGATCCAAAAAAGTGGCGGCCGGTCGTGCTGGCGCTGCCGCTAGAAAGGCCAAACAGGAAAGGCTGCTCGAACAGCTTCGGACGGCTAAAGACTCATTTCATCCACCAGCTGACGACGACACGTCTGTCAGTATTCCTCCAAAAGAAGCGGTCTCAAAGGAACCGTCACGCAGTGGTACAGGTCAAAACCATATGGTGTACTCATGTTTCTTCTGCGCTTGCGCGCCACACCAACGCCACAAGTGGCAACCCCCGTTGACTCATCGACAGCGTCGATGCCCAAGCGGCTTGTTGTTTCGCAGCAACCGCAATTAAAGACAAGCCCAGACCCATTCTATATGGAGTGAAGCGTAGCAATAATGACAACCCCGGCAACTGATGTTAAAATGTTTGTCAACGCGCTCTACCATAGCGCAGTCGTCTGTGGCATCGCTGTGAGATACGCCCGGCTTGGCAAGATGGCGATTGGGGGTAGCCCCCCGAAACTAGACTTTATGATGAGGCTTTATTAGCCGAAACTACGTAGTATGACCCATCTTTTTTCTTATGAATATTTTCATTGCTCTTAAAGGAACTAATTTTTGATTTTTATTTATACCCCGCGATGTGGGCATGGCCGTAGTTGACGTCGCTCTCGCCATGGCAACCAAAGATATGCTAATTAAACAGGGAATGATACCTTCTGATATCATGAAGTAATGGCAAGTATTGCTATGCTCGATGGCGGTGCCCTGGTGAACGCTATGGCTTTCTCGGGATCGAACTTCTTGTTCTCCATGTTGAAGAGCTCTGGCGTAGACGAAGAGCGCAAACGACGTCACGATAAAGCGGTCGAACAATTACAAGCCGCACAAGCGGAGTGGTCTAGGAAACGGACCGAGCGGATTGAATTCATCACAGAAGAACTACGTCGTCAAGGACATGCTATTCGAACGTTCAGAGACGTCGACGATGCGATGCGCTTGTATGCGCAGGTTACCGGGAAGAACCTTGACGCGCTGGGGCCCGAGCCCCAACTAACCCACTTTTACCACCCGAGTGATGACCAGAAAGACCGCGAGATTGCCTTCGTCATATTGGGAATGGTAGGGACTGGCTTAGTCGCATACTAACTCGCCGAAAAAATTGAGCAGACCAACTCTCTGAGAAGTGGGGTTTTAATCTCCCGAGATTCTGACTCGTTCGCCTGATCCGTCAGCTGGCCCGGTGACTGGCAGAAATTGAGTCTGGGAGGGGTTTGAGGCACACCAGCTCGGTCCTCCGGGAGTTGACCTGAACCAAGAGGTATTCGCGTATCGCTTGGGGCGCTTCAAAATCCCGGGCCCCCAAGATGTTGACTTTTCCACTGTAAAAGATGTTGACCCGGGCCTTTTTCGTTTTGGCTCCCCCGTCGGGGCACACGAACTTGAACGAAATGTTCTGGCTGTCCTTGGGGGTTTTGATCTCGCGTATCGGGTACGGTCCATCCCCATCCATTTTGGCGCGCCCCAAGTGTTCGACGCTGCGGGCCAGGTTGAAGACAACTCGCTCGTTCTTGTCGTTCAGATTGAACTTGAAGTTAACCAAAATCGGCCGCGTGCTGACCACGGCGACCGGAGTGGAAGGGTCCGTCCCCACCCCCACCTCCGTCAAAAAGCTCGCCCAGAGGTTCGCAACAAAAACGCCGTCTGAGAAGTCAGGGCAAACGACGCCTGGGACTTGCACGTGCCCCGTCGTTGGGAAAGATTTCACTGCGTAATATTTCCCAGGAATCTTCCTGAAAAGGGTTCTGACCGAGGGAGGAGCGTCCTCCAGGCTGGGGATGATAATCAGCTCGAGAGCGGAATTGAAGCAGGTCGCATCTCCTTGGGGTTTTCGTTGGCGGCCGCCGGACCGACCTGGTGTTTTCAGGTAGCCCTCGAAGCCGGGGGCGCAGTAATGACCGTAATTGCTGTTCAAGGCTTTGATAGCCCCACCCAAGCCTGCGGCAATCTGAGGACCGAGGACGTTCGTGAGTTCAGCGTGAGAGCTACTGATGTTGGCGATCAGGGCCTCAAAGGTCCACGTAAACATCGTCAGGGGCGAGAAGGGTTCGGCAGGGCGCCAAGCGGGGCGGGCCATTGTCGGTGAACAGCCTCTTAACGTGTCGAGCACAAGTTTTGCAGACAAGAAATTTATACACCGTAGTCTTAATTGGCTGATTAGGCCTTTCACAGCTGGCTGGTAACATCTGATCCGGTGTCTTTAGAACGAAATGGGTACTTGCTAGTACCGAATGGGTTTTAATCTTATTTAATGATATAAAGTACTTAAGTTTCCCAATATACTCCTAGGCCAGACATGAAAATTCTCTAAATATAACTCGCTTTGCAGTGAACTATACCGTCGACTAACATTATTGGAAAATTAAGACAGGAGAAATATTTTGTTGTAGTGTGTAAATTTTTTTAATCGTTTCACAAGATAAATTGTCAGCTTCGATTTTTTTTTTGTCCGTTTCGGTTATTTTTGTCAGCTTAGATTATAGCTGACGGTTTAATCGTTTAGTTCAAAGAAAGAAATGTGTCACACACCCATAAAACAGTAATCAATATTTGTTCTATTATGCGGCAAACAGACGGTGTGTGTATATTGATTTTTCATAAACAGTATACCAACAGGGGATTCCCCTCTTTACGCTTTTGCCAAATCAACCAATCGGATTTCATTTCCTCCAATGTAATGTTGTGAAATATTCTAGAAACAGAGATAACCGTTATAAAATAGAAATACACAATATAATCACACACACAAATGGATACATTACCAAGACAATTTTCTAGATTGATTATGACAGGAGTAAAACGCAGTTTTGTTGATGCTTTTTTGAGTGATGAATCAAAGGAAAGAGGCGCGGACAAAAAACCAACCAGACTCGAGTTGGCACGGGCTAAAAACAGGAAAGAGAATGTGTACCAAAACATGTTGAAGACCAAAGAACGTGTCAGAGCACTGATCTCTAAGCTGCGTGAACTGGAAGAAGAGTATGAGGCTGTCAAAGGAGATGTGAGGAGATTAAAGGACTTACTGCAAGGGGATGATAGCGACTAGACTCCCACATTTTTCGACCGCAAAAATGGTGGCGGTCTGTGGTTGAGCTCTGCTCCAAACTACAGCCAGAGGTTACTGCTGACCCGGTCCGGCTTGACGAAGGTGTCCAGCCATCCGTGTCTCCCAGGCACGCTGATGAGCTCTGACAGGGCGAAATGGCGACAGGTAAGTGGTTTATCATTCAAAGCTGTGCATCGAATCAGTGAATCGAAACATAGTACATGAGAATCCGGGTCAGCACCCCCCGGTTACCAACACAATTATCTAGATTGCATATGACAGGAGCAAAACGCAGTTTTGTTGATGCTTTTTTGAGTGATGAAGCAAAGGAAAGAGGCGCTTGTGGGAGCAAAATCGCTTGTGGGAGCAAATTCTTTCCTTTAAGAGTATACCGAAATGAGCTGAAAGCCTTGGAGGCCTAAATGGGTTTCTGAGGTCAAAATAACTGACGAGCGCCGTCACATACTTTTCTGTCAAAAACGAACGAGAAGCCTCCATGGTGCAGTGGTTACGCTACTCGCCTTGTAAACCAGGGATCGCAGGATCGATCCCGGGCTTCTCCAGACTTTCGGATGAGTCTTTAAACCGAGGTCCCGTCTCCGTATGACCTTAGCTGTTGGCGGGACGTAAAACTAAAACTCACTCACTCTGTCAAAAACGACGGGGGTTAATTTGCTAAATGGGAAATGGGACCCGCCAGAGCCCCGGGTCGGCGAGGGTTTTACCCGCGCGAGGCACTCGCCGAGTGCCCTTGGTATGTTGCAGCCAGTTGGGGTGGGCGTGGTAGGTTCAATTTGGCAAATTATTTTTTTTGATAAATGTGCTGGGAGGCTTAATTTGGCCAAAAGTGAGTTTCTATTTGTCAAGATTGAGTGGGAGGTTTAATTGGCAAAATGGCGCCCCCACCCAAATATTTTCCTGCATTCACCCTCCCTGCTGCTCCTAGAGGTCATAGGTAAGGGCCGGTGTATTGCTGAGTAAACTTTTGATTTTTAACTATCATGACAATTCCATCATATATGAGGTCTTAAAAGTTTATGTTCTTCTGGCACAATGCCTTGACCTTGGGTTACAAGATCACGTATGTACACCCCATACGGAAGGACGTACGTACATGTGCGTACGATCGTATGTACGAAAACCTTCACGGCGCCATGCCGATTTGGGAGATGTGGGAAGGTGTGTGTGTGTGGGGGGGGGGGGGGGGAATCACAGTCTTGCGAAGAAATAGATCAGCTCTAGCTGTGATTGTTTGAGCAATAAATCACAGTTTGGAGGTTAGTTGTAAAGAAGACAAATCACGAGCGCATTGCGCGCGTATTTTGTCTACTTACAACTGACCGACAAACTGTGATTTATTACTCAATAAATCACAAACTAGAGCTGTTCTATTTCGATTCTAACAGGCTGAAAATCGGCAATAATGCTGTTGTTTCCTTCAAAATCTCACAACTTTTCGCCATTGTTAGAAGAAATCCCGCTGAAATTATCGACTGAAACACATGCATTAATACGTCAAGGAAATCGACTAGTGACGTCATAAATTGGCAGTTTTTAATGACGTCGCGCGTCACGCTTTTCCTTGCCGTGATTTGTTGTTGAATAAAACACAGTTATTTTCAATTGCCTATATTGGCGCGCTCTGTTAGAATAATGCATAAACCTTGTCTTAAGTTCACATGATAAATCGAATATTGTATTCATGCTCCTGCATTACTGAATTTATTAAATTGAGCGATTAAAGGTAATATAATGCTCCACGAACCTTTCCCTCAACTAATATTATAAACTCATTACGTGTATTACGTGTACTCATGGAAGAGCCCCTACCCGCATTAACTGACAAACGTGCTTGTAAAAGGTTCATTATAACAACATTTATTATAAATCAATGCTAGTCTGACGTCACGACGTCCACAAAACAGACCACAAGTGGCAAAGTGAGAAGGGATCCAGAAAATCAATATCTGTATCTTACGAAAATAAAATGGAAACACAACTTTGAAACAACATAGAATCAACGTTGATTCACCGTTGTTTGAATAGGATATACATCTAGGTCCACTGGAACAATAATTATGAAACGTGTAATCTACTTTACACGGCTATTTCAAGACGGCACGTGATCACACATGTGGCATTTAGTGGCCCTGTTTAAGCGCATATTCAAAATTACGACTTATTTTAGTGAAACGCAAATTTAGCTCGTACGAACACTTTGCGATGTTTTGATGAACCTGACGTACGCAGTTCTTTAAAAAGTGCGTACGAACAATTTACGATTAATCGTACGATGTTTATTGATGAAACTGGCCCGTTCCAATTCGAGACAAATAATTCGATGGATAATGCTTTTTTCCTGATACTTGCTTTGGATAAATGTCGAGCTTAGTAGCCGTGTATAATTGGGCCGAGTCGCGACAAAATCAGCCTTTAGGACGTGTGCGACATTCAATCATGGTAACACATGCATTAACAGGCGCACCTGTGCAGTGCAACGTCACGTATGTCTGGATGGCCGTTTATTTCGCGAATTCGCCAATATTCATACATGTATATTGTCAACATATGCTCAAACCCAAGCGTGTATATATGTGTACGTGTGCGCGCACGCTAGATAGTAAGGGTGTGCACATGCCTGTGTGTAAGCAATGGCTAGAAAACACAGTTTGTAAAACTTATCCAAAGGGGATCAAACGCATGACTCTTGATTTTCGAGCCTGGTGCTCAACCACTGTTCATTGGCGGATAGGAGCGGGTCAATTTCTCGTATGAATAAGAAACAGTGTCGTATGAACGAAACATTCGTGAAGGAACGGGAAGAATTCTTCTTCGTACGAGAATTTTTTTTCGTACAAACGAAAAGACAATTTCGTACGAACGAGATCGTTTCTCATGGATGTAAAGGCGCATCTGAACATTGGCAGCCGCGGCCCATGTTTATATAGCCCACACATCTTTTCTCCACCAAGAACCGGAGCACACACGCATGTATATATGTGTATTCATGTGCGCATGCTAGAGAGAAAGGGTGTGTGGTTAAATTTACATATAAGCAAAGGGTCCCCTCCCATCGGGGCTTGGAGAAATAGATTTGGCTGCATGGGCTTCCAAGTACAGCTGAAACCGACCGCACATGAGTCTTGAGAAACCGCTTAGAAAGTCTAAGACTGCCCAGGCAAAGTGGTGCGAGTCGGATCGACCCTGCAAATAAACCCTACTGGTTTGATGGGAGCTAGGGCTTCAGATATTATCTCATCAATGTTGGGTAAAAGTCCCACAAAACTGGAAAGTGACGGCTACAAAATGACCTAAATAGTGTTGACGGGAACGTAAAATCTCAGCCCAAACAATGGCTAGAAACCACAATTTGAAAAACTTATTCAAAGGAGATCAAACTCATGACCCCTGATTTTCATGCGTACTGTCCAAACCAGTGTTCAATGGCGACTCCAATGGAATAGATGGGGTGTTTGGGCGATGTGAAGGTGTCGTGTATCCTGCGTCACCGGGGCGTCCAACTGATCTTGGCTTACAGTTAGGCAATGTCTACTATCCTTGCAGCAGGTATGGATATAGAGGCGGGTATTTGTTATTTCGATAGTTTCTACACTTTCATTCATTTTCCTGTCTCCCTGCCGCTGACTTTCATCTCTTACATTATCACTTCTATCTCTTTTGCCCCTTTCTCAAGGAGACGACAAAAATGTCACACAAAGGTTTGCGTGTCGCCAAACACAATCAATCAATCAATCAATCAATCAATCAGCCTGTCCAGGCAAAGTGATGCTAGCTTGACCGTTCATAGATATTAATCTTTTTGATTTGTTTGGGCGGCAGGGATTAAGATGTCATTTCATCTCAATGTCGAGTAAAAGTCCCACAAAATTGTAAGCAACGTCTCCAAAATGACCTAAATAGTGTTGACGGGGACGTAAAACCTCAATACAAACAAACAAATCAATCAATCAACCAAAGGAGGCGATATGGGGTAAGGAATGAAATATGAACTACGAAAATATCGAAGGAACGAGAAAAATGCTCGTACGGACGAGAAAAATTGTCGTAGGAACGAGTGATTTTCTCGTAGGAACGCGAAACTTTCTCGTACGAACGAAACAAATTTCGTACGAATTAGAATTTTTCCCGAAGTAACGAGAAACTTTCTCGTACAAACGAGAAAAAAATCTCGTACGGACGAGAATATTTCAGTGTATAGTGGCTGGGCATTAGACTTTGAGTTCGAACCCCTATTTCTCAAGCACTTAAGGTGATAAGGAGATGGTACATTTCTCGTATGAACTAGGAAAATGTCGCAGACACGAGAAAATTTCTCGTACGGACTAGATAAATTGTCGTAGGAACGAAGAATTTTCTCGTAGGAGCGCGAAACTTTCTCGTACGAACGAGAAAATATCTGGTACGAACGAGAATATTTCTCGAAGTAACGAGAAACTTTCTCGCACAAACGAGAAAAAATCTCGTACGAACACGATTATATCAGTGTATAGTGGCTGAGCACTTGCCTTGGAAATCAGGAGCCGTGAGTTCCAACCCCTATTTCTCAAGCACTAAAGGTGATATTTTAAACTATGGTCTCGTCTTCATCTCTCATATTTGTTGTAATATAATTGTTCGTCTGTCATTACTGACAATGACCAGTCTTAATCATACCCTTATCTGGATTTCCCACAAATCAGTGATAGTCACGTGGACATGTGTACTGAAGGGTATCTGTTCTTGGTAAGTTTTGGTTGATTGGCAAACAATCGACTCAAGCAGTAGGCGTGAATTAAAAAAAAAAAAAACGAGAGAGAGAAAGAGAGAAAAGAAGAAAAATCCGCATATTACCGATGCCTGACAATCACAATAATTGTGCCTGCTTTGTTGTCTGTTGGTTACTTTAGAAGTCATTGTTACAAACCGTGTGAACCAAGATACTGCTCCTGTAGGAGCAGTCTGATATGTGTCCACACTGTTTGTCGTTTCGGTCCCTCCCATCGGGGCTTGAAGAAATAGATGGGCTGCATGATGCTTCCACGCAGAGCTGAAACCGGCCGCACACGAGTACTGGTAAACCGCTTAGAGGATCTAAGCCTGCCCGGGCAAAGCGGTACGAGTCGGACCGTCCATGCTTACAAACCCTATTGGTTTCATTGGGCGACAGGGCTTGAGATGTCATTTCATCTCAGGATAAAAGTCCCACAAAATTGGAAGAAACATCTCCCAAATGACATGTACAGTGTTGACGGGGACGTTAAAACTTAAATCAAACAAACAAACAAAATTGTTTGTCGTCATGCGTTGTCTTTGTCTTGAACTCTTATGTCCCCGTCATCAGTATTTAGGTCATTTTGGAGACGTTGCTTCCGACTTTGTGAGATATTTTACCAGACACTGAGATGAAATGACATCTCAAGACCTATTGACCAAAACGAACCGCTAGGGTTTAAGGGGAGGTCTGACACGTGCACAAAAATATTCAAGATGATGCAGCTGACGACATTATCATATGTAGGTTTTCTTTGCATCTTAAGGGTCAAACAGCTTTCTAAATCTTATGAAGGAACGATGTGCCAGGGGGAATCCATATACCGCACAGCAAAGACAATGATCAGGCTTATCTGTGTCTTCACTGAATGCGCATGTACGAAAAAGTTCCTCGTTCGTACGAGAAATATTCTCTTTCGTACGACATTTTGTCTCGTTTGAACTAGAAAGTTTCTCATTCGTACGAGATTTTTTCTCGATCGTACAAGAAAGTTTGTCGTTCGTACGAGATTTTTTCTCGTTTGTACGAGGATTTTTTTCCCTCTTATTTTGACCGTACTAGGCTTTCGTAATAAGGTGTAATCAAGAAGATGGAAAATTTCTCGTATGAACAAGAAAAAATGTCGTAGTAACAAGAAACTTACTCGTAGGAACGAGAAAATTGCGCGTTCGTACAAGATTTTTTTCCGTTTGTACGAGAAAGTTTCTCGTAGGAACGAGAAATATTCTCGTTTGTTCGAGAAAATTTCTCGTTTGTACGAGAAAGTTTCCCGTTTGTACGAAAAAGTTCCTTGTTCATACGACATTTTTTCTTGTTCATAAGAAAAATGTAGGAACTCATCATTACATGGGTATTGATTAATACGGTGTTTTACGACGGGTAGAAGTTAACTGACTCTTTCCCCCCTGCGTTCTGAGGTGGATCCTTCCAACTTTGAATTTGGCGTCCATACTTGTATATAAGAGTTTTAGCTTTGATCAATAGCAGGATAGCAAACGGTGTTCGTACTGGTGAGACGGCTCATTATGACCGACTTATCTGGATCTACACTGTTTGCAAAGGTATCTGTACTGATCTACAGGGTTAAAGGTTAAAGGTCCGTGGATGTGATGAAAGTGTGGGTACCTGCTTTTCGCGATGTGTGTCAAGAAATTTCTAATAATAAATGAATAAATAAATAAATGTGATGACGTTTGTTAGTTTTTGTTGAAAGTTGATTTTTAAAATCAAGTTTCTATGTCATTACAGAAAGACGAACTCTGAAAAGAAAACAGTACTCTGGGACTATTTTCCTACGCGCTTTCCGATGATATTTATGTTTTACTCTTTCATTCCTGAGTTTCTAAACAGGACTCTTTTCGCTTCAAATATATTCTTAAAGAAAGGGATTTCTGATTAGTTCACTTACATGAAAACAAACGGTGTGCATGCAGATTCTGGCGAGACATTCTAGCTACGTGCCGACTTATCAGGATCTGCAAGGTTTGCATAGATAGAGTGTATTTCCACCTCGGCGTCTGCACCGGTCTACAGGATTAAAAGGGTTAGCTTATCAGTGACCAACTAAACAACCCTTTACTGACCTACAATTCGGCTGCTTTCGAGAGCTCTAATTACAAAACACGTGTTGCAAGCTGTGTTCCGTACTTTAGCAAATAGTGAAGACACCGATCAACATTCTGTGGCCTCTAATCTATAATGTCCAAGTATTGAAACAATTGGCATTTATTGGTTAATGTTTTTAGGGCCCCGTACAGGTTGGAATAAACGTATTTTAATTCGCCTTGGGTAAACGCGGCGTTTGATCAGGGTTATACTGTCGAAATCAAATGGTTTAAAAATGATCATTTTTGTCATGTTATTCTCCTTTTTAATGACAGATTCCATCTGTCTATTCTTGCTGTGCTGCACGTTTAAAGTAATTCAGGCTTTTTCTTCCGGCTTTGACCGCCATAGAAATATGAGTCCGCACAAAATGTAGTCCGGTTTGGCGCAGTAATCCGTCTTCTTATCAAAATCTGCACTATTTGTTTGGAATTTCAGAGTTAAATGAAAAAGTTTAAATCTCAGCCCAGGACTATTACTATAACCCACACCCCACACTCTCAGTCCTTTGATTCTGAAACCAAACGATTACAACACTTAGGCACCATGCCTTAAAGCTAAAAAGGTTAAATCTGTCAACCGTGACGTCTGGTTACCAGTCCGGTAACGTCGATCCTGTACACCACTCTAACACCAGTACGGATAGAAATCACATGTTCAGGATCAAACGTTTGATGTGTAATGTAAGGTCGTGCCTAGAAAAGTAGAAACTGGAATTTGTTTTCACAAGAGCATTTAGTGAGAGCGTATTGCAACATTTTTCATTAAAGGATCGTAAGCGTGCCCCTGGACAGTTAGAAGCTTGTCGGAAAGCGGATGACGTTGACTCTGTTTTTGGATGCCACATGTGTGTGATCTGTCGTCTATTGGAGCGACATCTTACAATATACAGGGGACGTTAGTGGACGTCGACGTAGCGGAAGACCGACATCAGTACGTCAAGATCGATTCGACCGTCAGACGCATATGCGAAACAGATCGCAGGCAGCTGCTACACTGTACCTGTAGATAAACAAGGGGTTTCAACTACCGACTAATAAGCACTGACACTGATCGTCGCCCTTATGCGATGTACGTTTGAGAGCTCGACGTCCCTGTCGTGACCAAAGTTAACGCGTCGACACAGTACGGAACACTTACGGTAGTGCATGAAATACGTAAATTGGCGTCTAAGCGACTGACATATGCGTTTCAGTGACAAATCGCACTTCAGCGTGAATCACGCCGTCTGTCGTTTCCGGGTGTTTCGACGTATGGGTGTAAGGTATGCCGAGGCGACGCGTGCGTAACAGAGCATGACATATCGGGTGAAATAAGCGTTATTGTATGGCGAGCTATTGCGTGTAGTTAGCGAACTCAGCTTAGTGTCATTATGAACATTCAAGACCATAGCTGAGACGAGGATTGAACAGCGAGACGTTACATCAATCAAGTGCTTCGGCCTCACATGGTTCCATTTATTTGTTTACGCTCATAATCCGGAATATCTTATCCAACAGGATTACGAGCGGGCTCATAGTGCTGTTCTCGTTCAAAATGTCTTCAAGCCAATGGAATTTATGTACTGGACTAGCCAGCATTTCTCCTCCGATCTCTTTCCCATAGAGTATCTTTGGGTAGAGTTGTCCACAGCCGACCAGACAAAAACTAACTTATTGACAGTAGCATTGTTAAACCTTGAATTTTAATGTTTGGTTTTGAAAACGTAAAAAGTTTCTTTCAAAAATTTGAAACATCGAATGGCGTTTCATAATACCACCGGTCTATAGACATCTGCAAACATATCATATATTGGGATTTTCAGAACTACCTTTCTTTTTAAGCTCTTTTTAGAAAGGGTTTCTGTAAGTTTTCACAGTGTTATGATTATCTCATAGAATCTGTCATTTCAGTGCCTTTGGCGCTTTGATTATGTCCCGTCGCCCGAAGGAACATAGCTCCAAGCGGCTGCACAACGTATGTGCATCGTCGTATCAATGCGACGTTGATTCGACGTTGCTAAGACACCATGTGCCCGCTGTAAGATTATTAGCGTCTAAAAATCACCGTTACCCGGATTTATCATGACTCACTGTTGAGCTAGAAAGCCTCCATGTACATCAATTTGTTATTGGTATACTGTACTGGAACTGAGGGCGAGGCTCGAAATTTCATAAACTCCGGAGTTGAAGCCCCACTCCCCCAGTAGTTTTACTATTGACCATTCCAAGACGGTCGTTTTTCATGCAGTGACTTAACTGTTATTTCATGTTTCGTCTATTTCTGTGTCACGAAAACACGCCTATATAATTTTGACCCATTTAACCCCACGTTTATATGGTGCACTGTAAAAAGTCTGAAGAAAGGTTACACCCAAAAAGGTGGTAGCTGAGCTGCCACCTGTTTTGGTGTAACATTTCCCCAGTGTTTGAAGGTATGTTTGAAACAAATTCCAGGTAAATAAGCCTAATATTTGGTGTAAGAAAGCACCATTCTAGTACAGGCAAGATTACACAAACCAGAAAGTTCTTCTGGAAAATTGCTGTAATGTTTCAGTTAAAATTTTTCAGATAAAGTAACTCCAAAAATCTGCCGGGTTTTCCAGGGAAAATGGTGTAAACTTACACAAAATTTATGAGAGAAACATATTGCTTATTACTAACATTCCAGCAGTTTTGGGGTATCGTTTCAACAATGTGTTTTCAAAAAAGGTTGCACCACAAATTTGCTGACCTTCTCAAACAAATTGGGGGTACAATAACACCAACGCCATTAACGAAACATTACACCATTTACTAATATTTCCATTAGTTTTGGTATAATCTTTTATTTGCATTTATTAGACACCTTTACACCAGCTATTCACTGACTTCGTCTGGCAAATTGGTGTATATTTACACCGTATTCTTGAAAGAGACTTTATACCATTTGAGAACATTTCCATAAATTTTGGTGTAACCGTTCAACAACATTTTTTGGAACAGATTACACCAGAAATCCACCGACTTTGCCTGGCAAATTGGGGTATATTTACACCATATTCATGAAAAAACCTTACACCTTATAAGAACATTTCCATCAGTATTGGTTTTACCTTTTAACAGCATTTTTTAGTAAAGATTGCACCACAAATATGCTGGCTATGCCTGGCAAATTGGTTTATATTTACACCATATTCATGAATGAAACCTTAAGCCGGTTAAGGAACTTTCTATCCGTTTTGGTGTAATCTTCAGTTGCATGTTTTAGATAAGGTAGGACATTGTTACTGCCTTTGCCTGGCAAAACAAAACCTTAAGAATCTGGCAAGGCTATGCAGGTTTGTATGAGCTTGAGGAAGTCAATGATTTGCAGATATCCTTCCGAGTTGTGGGGAAGGTTTATTTCCCAAAGCCTGTATACAGTTTAGACCTGGACTTCCATCCTTCTGAAGGTGTAGTCATATAAAAGTAGAAGTGAAGGCAATGATTAGGAAACGCTACAACTACCAAGGACCTATCATCAGAGACACCAAAGGGAAAGAAACATGAACATGAAATAACTAATGAAATCATTCTAAGACTGTGAAACAGATATGATTAAAAAATCTGATCATAGTATGCATCAGCTGGATCGCTACAGAATCTTGAATGCTTGGTCTCAGTTTCCATCCCTTGTTCCAACTGCTGATCCAGGACTTTATTCTTACTGAACACTCAACATAATTCATTATGGCTAATCGAACACACGCGCTTATGTATTGCCTTTACCTGTGGTTTCTTTGCAGCCGCTAGGAGCGGGGTGTCGCTATTATACTATTAAGATATTATAACAGTCTTTTCCTAGAAATATAACATCAAAATTACACAACCATTGTTAATACTTGACATTATTCATAGGAATCATACATAAGGTCGTATTTAACTAAACAGAATAGTAGCCAGGAGTATGCATATACACACCGTATAACCGGCTGAGGCGAAGACAGATTACTGCCTCGGAAGACAGATCATGCATAAAAGGCTTCGAAGAAAGGGTAGGTGAAGTTTTTTCGTTTGTTTGAATCGAGAAGGCAATCTGTTGACTTTTTGCTGCTATTGGAGAAGAAACTAAATGCCTGGAGATACCGCAGCAACATTCTGACCATATTTCAAAACCAGATAAGGCTTTTCCCGTTCGCTGAAAAATATTTTCAAAGAAAATCGTATGAAATTCTGTTTTCGGCGTCAAGTGTACGTCTACGGTACAAAATATGTTACATTCACTTGCTCACGCTAAAACTACGATCATTCAGCAGCATTTCTACAATACTGGACCGTATAACTCGGTTAAATAAACAAACTACGCTCCCCTAAAGAGCCAAGGATGTATTATTTATTTTTTAGCTGTTTGCTACTTCTTCATGTAAATAAGAATTATTTCAGTTTTATCAGCTAAAACGTAAACTGTCCGAATTTTACCAGGTGTTTTACATATCTGAAAAAAAAACGGACACATAGGTTCCTGACAACGCTACCATTCTTCCCTCTCACTTCCCCTTTTAATACGCTCTATAAGAAATAAGAAAAATATCACGATTTTTCATGTTAAATGTGTCTTTGTTATGGTGGTAAAGTTTACAATGTATTTGTATAGGCGTGTTTTCGTAATGAAAAACTAGGAAAAAAACGGAGTATCAAGTTCCAGGTCCATTTTCTTTTGAAACTGAGGGTGATATAGATGACATACACTTCTGTGGTTGCAAGCTGGCGAAAAAGGATAGTGTAGCTAAGTTTATCTCTTTGGTGAGAACTAGGGGCTAACTTCCCCATGTGTATGGATGTCATTTGAGGTCTCACCAGTAACAATTCTGTTTCTGATATTTGTACATGCTACATCTACATCTACAAAGTATCGACCTCGCGGACCACTGCAAAAAAACAAAACCTTTCCATGCCGTTATTTTGTTTGGAGATGTAACAGCTAAAGCAAATGGTTACCTCCCTTGTAGAAGTTATTTCAGTATAAACGGATTGAGGTGTGAAAATTGTATTCTTACACATAATGAGGTAAATATTAATTAGTGTTTCAATTGTTTGGATGTATTTTAAATATGAGAATAATTTTCTGACGATCTTGTGGCAATATTGGTGAGCTAGTGACAAAGTTTTGTGCTCAAGTAGGGTGACTAATATGTTACCCTATTGTAAGTAAAGTTTCAAAAATAACTATAATTTCCGGTGGAATGGCCCAACTGTGCCTCTTATGGATTCGTTCCCTGGGACCCCACCAGCTGACGACCCGTGACACGGGGAAACTGGAAACAACAACAACTTTGCCTCATATGTTGCATTCAATATGTTGTCATTTCCCCAATGAGACAGCTTAACCCTTTTTGTACCAAATGGAATCCATTTCAAAATGTAGGGGGTGTTAAGTTGTGCTTTCTTCAAAATTTATTTGGAAAATGGCTGAACATTTAGCAAACAGTAGAGGCCCTGATCAAACGCCGCGTTCTGCGACGTCTGATCTAGGCCTGCACTGTTTGCCATGGTACCTCTTTACGGGTTTCTGGAAATGAATGGCTTAAAGATTATCTTATTTACCCTGGTTTGTGCATGTATCTGTCCGTTGCTCATTCATCCGTCTGTAAGGCCGTCCAAATTGTCCGACTGTTCGTATGTTCAGCATGTCAATCTATTGGGTTCACCGAGCACAGGAAGCAGTGTGCTGCTAGTGTTCGTGAATATTTTGAGAGGTTGGTTCAAATCCCGTGGGCCAGATAGGGGATCGGGCATATGAACGACGGGTTTACTTTATACTGAGACGCAGCTGGCAGACTGTAGCAAATGGGATATCAGCCTTATAACATTATTAAGTCAAAATCTAGCCGTTTCGGACATAATTAGTGTGTCCCGATACTGTTTGAGGGCTTAACCTGTTACAGGTTACTCTTCAGTTAGTCTTCTGTAGGAAAGTTGTCTACCGAACTTCTCCCAACAGTTTTCAAGTATTCCGTTTGATAAGATATTCCAAGCATATTAAAAATGAAAAGGACTTTTTGACAAAATTGCAACTTTGACATATCAGACATTATTCTTTAGTCGACAGGATCCTGGGTTTAGACTGGCAATTAGAATATTGCCAAAGACAGTTAACTGTAATCATGCTGTTCACGACAACCCATATCTTTGGAAACAGAGTAGACCCAGATCAGATGGCTTCTGAAGAAGCCATCTGATCAGGATATACACTGTTTGACATTCATTTTATAAATTTGTAGGAATAAATTACATCAAGTAATCTGATTGGTTCAAAGTCAGAGATGGGTATGGCTAAAATGAATATTCAGCAAGAGAAGGGTTAATTGTATCTGGGATAAAACTAGACATTCGCATTGCGTAGACCTATATTTTTGTAAAAGCTTTTCTTGTTCGCTTATAAACTGATTTATTTCATTGCAGCTATTCCATTGGTGTGCTTATGGGTATTTTCCATTGTCTAACATCCGCATTGCCATAGTGTACAATTTTAAATAGATAAATGCCATACTAAAGTGTTTATTCAGTTACGATTATATTTGTCAAACATCGGCAAATTATATAGGCTCTACTTACCGCTACTTTTTTTTGCAGAAGTATACACATTTTTAACCAATCGCAAGTTACAATTTATTCAATCGAGACTAACACCAATAAGAAGGTCAAAAGCCAGCTTATACAGATGCGCCGAAAAATGATTTATTTCATTGCAACTATTTTATTTGTAGTAGTGCTGTTTTTGTTGTTGTTTCCTTTAAACTGTCACTTGCCTTCTTTTTATTTTTACCTCCCTTTGATTAAAAATAATTCCATTTGTGAACAGAGTGACATTATTCAAATAAACAAGACCTACATGATCATTGCATTCACATTTGTCTCACCTAGTTTCTTTCAAATGAAACAAGCTGTGTAATAGTGTAGCGTAAGGAATAATTTGCGATAAAACATGGAATAGGAATTTGTATAGTTTATGACACCGTTTTGAGTTTAAATTGGCTTATTTCTAAAATTATGTGAAAAATTGCAGCAGTTACGCAGTAGTAAGTTATCTGCGGAAGTATTCACATTTTAAACCAATCGTAAAATACAATTTATTCAATAGTGACTAATACCAATATGTAGGTCAAAAGCCAGCTTATACAGCTACGCCGAAAAACCTTCATGGCGTTTGATGTTGATAAAATAATGGCACAACCAGATATTCGCACAAACTTCAGATGTTTACTCCTAACTAATTACAACACAGAAATCGCTGATCCAGTAATGCATAGTCCCTCCACCTAAGTCGTGTAACATCGAGGAAAAAAAGTACAAGCAGAAGAAAATTAAACAAATAACGCCTCAGATGTTTACTGATTGCACAATTTGTGTGTTGTCGGGAAATATAAATGATTGATTGTGTGTGTGTGTGTGTGTGTGTGTGTGTGTGTGTGTTTGTTTGTGTGTGTGTGTGTGTTGGGTCGATCTTCGTTGAAATGGTGGAAATTTACAAGGCTGAAATCGGTGGAAATTACCATTACTCAAGTTATATAGAAATCAGTCTGATGATTTCTGGCAAGTAAGAATTCATTTTTTTATACAGATATATAGAGAAAATAAGCGCCTTCCCATGACAGCCACGATTCGTACGAATTCAAGAATAACCAAAATTGGTGCGTACACCACAGCAACAGGAAGATGTATAGACATAAAGGGAAACTCAAGCCACCATCCGGCAGCCATGTCTTTTACAATGGTCATCACGATTTGAACAAGCGTGGTACAGGGTTCCGAACTGAACAGTTATACATTTAACTGACATAGGTCCAGTGGTTTCGGACAAGAAACGTTTTGAACTTCGCAAAGCCTTTTCTAAGTTTAACAGAGAACTTTGGAAAGCGTTGTCTTAGTTTAAAAAGATGTAATTTCGATTTAGTTTCAAAATTAAATGTTGGACTGAAATCTCTCTGAATTTTATGTTGATTTTTATGCATGCTTTATAAATTCGGAAACATACACGCTTGCAATGATTTCAGTACCCTATTTCGTAAAATAATATTTCGATATAAAAATATTGTGTACAACATAAATATAAACCGCTTAGGGCAAAGCGGTGCGAGTCCATGGTTAATGACACTGTCAGTTTCATTGGGCTGCAGGGCTTGAGATGTCATTTCATCTCAATGTCGGGTAAAAGTCCCACAAAATTGGAAGCAACGTCTCCAAAATGACCCTTACAGTGTTGACGGGGACGATGGACCTCAAATCAAACAAACAAAACAACATAAGTATTATACGACAGACTGCATGCATGGCAGTTAAGCCAATCACGGCGAATAACTTGGCTTCCCTCTTCAATTGCAAGCTCAGACTCTTTGATACCGACGACCTACATGTAAGGACTTATTTAAACTTTTTAAGGAATGACTGTCTCTGTCTGTGGTGGGGCCCACCTGTTTGTTTCATTTGCTTCAGCATTTCAGTTATTTCATGCTGCCAAGTCCTCACCGTTGTTTCATCTCTGTATTAGCTTAATTTTTGTTAGAAACCCTTCATCCTGACTGAACAAATATTTGTCTAAACCTCGCTCCAGTAAAAATCATCACCTTTACCTGTCTATAGAAACATTTTCATTCTTTACACCACGCGTGTGTGTTTATGCCATTAACCTCCTTGTAAACGGCAGTGTGCTGGGTTTGCAAGTTTATGCTTAAAAACTACTAATGTAGTGAGTGTATTAGATACTTAAAAACAGCTTTTAGCCAAATGGAAAATATCCAAAGCTCATAAAAACGAAACAAAGATGCAGGAATATGACTGTCTAGTGATACAGGTGTTACGCTTATGTCAAATCTTTTGGTCAATAATGGCATAACTGATATTTTGGCCAAAATGATTTTTTGTTTGCACATACTGATGGCTAAGGACATAATACACTTGGTAAATAAGTTTTACAGTTGAACTCTGCCTAAATTATGTCTTATTTCAGCATTTTGCTGCTTATTTTTTAAATCAGTTATACCATTTCTGCCCTTACTTTTTAATATGTTGGATAAAAACGGCGAAAGTGCATTACATTTTGTAAAAGGTTGGCACAAAAAACAAGAGGGCCATGATGGCCCTGGATCGCTCACCTGATCCATAGGGTATCAAGTGGGCCCCTTGGAGAGCCATCATTTGCCCCAGGCTATCATATGATTAATCATATTATTATTCATATTATTATTCATACCAAATATCAAAGACCTGGGCCTTGTGGTTTCAGAGAAGAAGATTTTTAAACATTTTTACTATATAAGCCTATGTAAAACCAAAGGCCCCCGGGGCGGGGGCATTTTAGGCCCCAGGGCTATAATTTGAACAATCTTGGTAGAGGTCCACTAGATGAAGCTTCATACCAAATATCAAAGACCTGGGCCTTGTGGTTTCAGAGAAGAAGATTTTTAAAGATTTTCCCTATATAAGCCTATGTAAAACCAAAGGCCCCCGGGGCCGGGGCATTTTTGTCCCCAGGGTTATAATTTGAACAATCTTGATAGAGGTCCACTAGATGAAGCTTCACACCAAATATCAAAGACTTGGGCCTTGCAGTTTCAGAGAAGAAGATTTTTTAAGATTTTCCCTATAGCCTATGAAAAACCAAAGGCCCCCGGGGCGGGAGCATTTTTGGCCCCAGGGTTATAATTTGAACAATCTTGGTAGAGGACCACTAGATGAAGCTTCACCCCAAATATCAAAGACTTGGGCCTTGCGGTAAAAGAGAAGAAGATTTTTAAAGATTTTTCCTATATAAGCCTATGTAAAACCAAAGGCCCCCGGGGCGGGGGCATTTTTGGCCCAAGGGCTATAATTTGAACAATCTTGAAGGAGGTCCACTAGATGAAGCTTCATACCAAAGACCTGGGCCTGGTGGTTTCAGAGAAGAAGAGTTTTAAAGATTTTCACTATAAAAGCCTATGTAAAATCAAAGGGCCCCGGGGCGGGAGGATTGTTTGGCCCTAGGGCTATAATTTGAACAATCTTGATAGAGGTCCACTAGATGAAGCTTCACACCAAATATCAAAGACTTGGGCCTTGCGGTAAAAGAGAAGAAGATTTTTAAAGATTTTTCCATCTACAAGCCTATGTAAAACCAAAGGCCCTGGGGTGGGGGCATTTTTGGCCCCAGGGCTATAATTTGAACAATCTTGGTAGTGGTACACTAGATGAAGCTTTATACCAAATATCAAAGACCTGGGCCTTGTGGTTTCAGAGAAGAAGATTTTTAAAGATTTTTACTATATAAGCCTATGTAAAACCGAAGGCCCTCGGGGCAGGGGCATTTTTGGCCCCAGGGCTATAATTTGAACAATCTTGATAGAGGTCCACTAGATGAAGCTTCACACCAAATATAAAAGACTTGGGCCTTATGGTTTCAGAGAAGAAGATTTTTAAAGATTTTCCCTATATAAGCCTATGTAAAACCAAAGGCCCCCGGGGCGGGGGCATTTCTGGCCCCAGGGCTATAATTTGAACAATCTTGGTAGAGGTCCACTAGATGAAGCTTCATACCAAATATCAAAGACCAGGGCCTTGTGGTTTCAGAGAAGAAGATTTTTTAAGTTTTTCCCTATAGCCTATGTAAAACCGAAGGCCCCCGGGGCGGGGGCATTTTTGGCCCCAGGGTTATAATTTGAACAATCTTGGTAGAGGGCCACTAGAAGAAGTTTCACCCCAAATATCAAATAAAAATCAAAGACTTTGGCCTTGCAATAAAAGAGAAGAAGATTTTTAAAGATTTTTCCTATATAAGCCTATGAAAAACCAAAGGCCCCCGGGGCGGGGGCATTTTTGGCTCAAGGGCTATAATTTGAACAATCTTGGTAGAGGTCCACTAGATGAAGCTTCATACCAAATATCAAAGACCTTGGCCTTGTGGTTTCAGAGAAGAAGATTTTTAAAGATTTTCACTATATAAGCCTATGTAAAACCAAAGGGCCCCGGGGCGGGGGCATTTTTTGGACCTAGGGCTATTATTTGAACAATCCTGATAGAGGTCCACTAGATGAAGCTTCACACCTAATATCAAAGACTTGGACCTTGCGGTAAAAGAGAAGAAGATTTTTAAAGATTTTTCCCTATACAAGCCTATGTAAAACCAAAGGCCCCCGGGCGGGGGCATTTTTGGCCCCAGGGCTATAATTTGAACAATCTTGGTAGAGACACTAGATGAAGCTTCATACCAAATATCAAAGACCAGGGCCTTGTGGTTTCAGAGAAGATTTTCCCTATAGCCTATGTAAAACCAAAGGCCCCCGGGGCGGGGGCATTTTTGGCCCCAGGTCTATAATTTGAACAATCTTGGTAGAGGGCCACTAGAAGAAGTTTCACCCCAAATATCAAATAAAAATCAAAGACTTTGGCCTTGCAGTAAAAGAGAAGAAGATTTTTAAAGATTTTTCCTATATAAAGTAGAAGTAAAACAAAGATCAGGAATTGATACAATTAACTTACTCCATCCATAAAAGACACCAAAGGGAAAGAAATACAAACATTAAGCGACCAGACCATAATGGAAACCTAAACAAAGGAAGGCCATATGGACAGTTACTTTCCCACAAAATGGCCATATGGCCATCCAAAATTAAAAGACACAAGTGATACACACAGTAAGTAACAAACAACAACATAAATAAATCGCCACAGAAGAGCCGCCTTGGAACGGTCAGTGGAAGATTTCCACTGGGGGGCTTAAATCGATTTTACGTGGCCACAATCCTCGCCCTTACTTCCGTCGCGATTTAGACAAATAATTTGTTCAGTCTGCATGAAGGCCTCCTAACTCATCAGTGCAACATCTCCGTGAACACAGAAATCAAAGAACCACAGAGGTGAGACAACGGTGAGGACTCGACAGCAAGAAACCACTGAAATGCTGGAGCAAAAGAAAACCCTATGAAAAACCAAAGGCCCCCGGGGCGGGGGCATTTTTGACCCAAGGGCTATAATTTGAACAATCTTGGTAGAGGTCCACTAGATGAAGCTTCATACCAAATATCAAAGACCTTGGCCTTGTGGTTTCAGAGAAGAAGATTTTTAAAGATTTTCACTATATAAGCCTATGTAAAACCAAAGGGCCCCGGGGCGGGGGCATTTTTTGGACCTAGGGCTATTATTTGAACAATCCTGATAGAGGTCCACTAGATGAAGCTTCACACCTAATATCAAAGACTTGGACCTTGCGGTAAAAGAGAAGAAGATTTTTAAATTTTTCCCTATACAAGCCTATGTAAAACCAAAGGCCCCCGGGCGGGGGCATTTTTGGCCCCAGGGCTATAATTTGAACAATCTTGGTAGAGACACTAGATGAAGCTTTATACCAAATATCAAAGACCTGGGCCTTGTGGTTTCAGAGAAGAAGATTTTTAAAGATTTTTACTATATAAGCCTATGTAAAACCGAAGGCCCTCGGGGCAGGGGCATTTTTGGCCCCAGGGCTATAATTTGAACAATCTTGATAGAGGTCCACTAGATGAAGCTTCACACCAAATATAAAAGACTTGGGCCTTGTGGTTTCAGAGAAGAAGATTTTTAAAGATTTTCCCTATATAAGCCTATGTAAAACCAAAGGCCCCCGGGGCGGGGGCATTTCTGGCCCCAGGGCTATAATTTGAACAATCTTGGTAGAGGTCCACTAGATGAAGCTTCATACCAAATATCAAAGTCGTTCTATTGGGCCTTGCGGTGAAAGAGAAGAAGATTTTTTAAAGATTTTTCCCTATACAAGCCTATGTAAAACCAAAGCCCCCCCCCCCCCCCCCCCCCAAGGGCTATAATTTGAACAATCTTGGTAGAGGACCACTAGATGAAGCTTCACCCAAAATATCAAAGACCTGGGCCTTGTGGTTTCAGAGAAGAAGATTTTTAGAGATTTTTACTATATAAGCCTATGTAAAACCAAAGGCCCCCGGGGCGGGGGCATTTTTGGCCCCAGGGCTATAATTTGAACAATCTTGATAGAGGTCCACTAGATGAAGCTTCACACCAAATATAAAAGACTTGGGCCTTGTGGTTTCAGAGAAGAAGATTTTTAAAGATTTTCACTATATAAGCCTATATAAAACCAAAGGGCCCCGGGGGAGAGAAGAAGATTTTTAAAGATTTTTCCTATATAAGCCTATGAAAAACCAAAGGCCCCCGGGCGGGGGCATTTCTGGCCACAGGGCTATAATTTGAACAATCTTGGTAGAGGTCCACTAGATGAAGCTTCATACCAAATATCAAAGACCTGGGCCTTGCAGTTTCAGAGAAGAAGATTTTTAAAGATTTTCAGTAAAAAAATCTATTTTTAGCTCCTGTGACCTAGATGTGCAACAGACTGGAACCATTTGAACAACGTTGAAAGGGGACCACCTAAGGATCATTCCTGTGAAGTTTGGTCAAAATCCGATCAGTGGTTTAGGAGGAGATGTTGTTTGATGAAAAAGTTTACGGACGCACGCACGGACGCACGCACGCACGGACGGACGACGGACAAAAAGTGATCCCAAAAGCTTACAGGTGAGCTAAAAAAAAAACGGTGTAAGTGCACTTACACCGTTTTTGCGCCATTTTTTTTTAAAACCTCAAAAAATATTGAATCTTGCTGATGATTATTGCAGAATGAGTGTATAAGTACAATGCAGAATGTATATATACTACCTTCCCAGTGCCTTTTATGTACTGCTTTACAATGTGAAAGGCTAAACAAATAAGGTTTGTGCACTTACACTGTTTTAACGCTGAATGCTTTTACACTGTGTTTGCGCCAACACACTCAGCCCAGAAAGTGTGTATCAATGTTTAAATGCTGATTATTTTAGCTCATCTGAGCCGGAGGTTCCGGGGGAGCTATTGTGATCGCTCACCGTCCGTCGTCGTCGTCCGCCCATCCGTCAACAATACCTTTAAACGACATCACTTCATAAATCACTGAACAGATTTCGACCAAACTTGGCGGAAATGATCTTTAGGTTACCCTCTCTAAAAGTTGTTCAAAAGAATTCCATTTCATGCAGAACTCTGGTTGTCATGGCAACGAAAAGGAGAAAATAAAAAAAACCTTGAGAGGTCTTTGATATCAGCTAGTGGACCTCTACCAAGATCGTTCTAATTATAGCTCTGGGGCCAAAAGTGACCCCGCGCCAGGGCCCACTGGATTTACATAGGCTTATAATAGGGAGAACTTAAAAAATCTTCTTGTTTTAAACCAGTAGGCCCAGGTCATTGATATTTGGTATGAAGCTTCATCTAGTGGACCTCTACCAAGATTGTTCAAATTATAGCCCTGTATCCAAAATGCCCCCGCGCGGGGCCCCATTGGTTTTACATAGTCTTATATAGGGGAAACCTTTGAAAATCGTCTTGTCTGAAACCAGACGGCCCAGGTCTTTGATATTTGGTATGAAGCTTCAACTAAGATTGTTCGAATTAAAGCCCTGGGCGCAAAATGCCCCACACCGGGGCCCACTGGTTCTACATAGGCTTATATAAGGAAAACCTTAAACAAATCTTCTTGTGTGAAACCAGAAGTTCCAGGTCTTTGATATTTGGTATGAAGCTTCTACCAAGATTGTTCGAATTATTGCCTTGGGGCCAAAATGGGCCCGTCCCGGGGCCCACTGGTTTTACATAGGCGTATATAGGGAAAACCTTTTAGCATCTTCTTGTCTGAAATCAGCAGGCCCAGAGGTCTTTGACATTTGGTATGAAGCTTCATCTAATGGACCTCTACCAAGATTGTCCAAATTATAGTCCTGGGGCCAAAAATTGGCCCAGCCCCAGGGCCCACATGTTCTACATAGGCTTATACAGGGAGCATTTTTAATCATCTTCTTGTCTGAAACCCGAAGGCCGAGGTCTTTGATATTTGATATGAATTTTCATGTAGTGGACCTCTACCAAGATTGTTCAACTTATAGCCCTGGGGCAAAAAAGTGGCGCTGTTCCCGGTTTTACATTGGCAAATATAGGGAATAGCTTTAAAAAATTATTGACTGCAACCAAAAGGCCTAGATCTTGGATATTTGGTATGAAACTTCATTTAGTGGACCTCTCCCAGGATTGTTCAAATTATAGCCTAGGGACCAAAGATGGCCCCAACAAAGGGCCCAAAAGTTTTTGCATAGGCCAATGTAGGGAAAAACTTTAAGAATCATTTAATCTGAAACCAGAAGGTCAAGGTCTATAATATTTGATATTAAGCTTCATTTAGTGGGCCGGCCCCCGCCCATTGGGGCTTGAAGAAATAGATGGGCTGCATGATGCTCCCACGCAGATCTGAAACCGACCGCACATGAGTACTGGTAAACCGCTTAGAGGATCTAAACCTGCCCAGGCAAAGCGGTGCGAGCTGGTCCATCCATGCTTATTAACCCTATTGGTTTCATTGGGCGACAGGGCTTGAGATGTCATTTCATCTAAAATGTCGGGTAAAAGTCCCTCAAAATTGGAAGCAATGTCTCCAAAATGACCTATACAGTGTTGACGGGGACGTTAAACCTCAAATCAAACAAACAAACATTTAGTGGGCCTCTACCAAATTAAAATAAAAAATGAGTTCCTTTAAGAGCAATGAAAACATTCATAAGAAAGAAGATGGGTCATACTACGTAGTTTCGGCTAATAAAGCCTCATCAGTGACCCTGTAATGATCCGGCAAAGAAAGCCAGAGGAAACATACTGCAATTTTGCGAATTACGAATAGGCAGTCGATTCAAAGACTGATATTAATCAAAATGGGGTCCAAATAATTAAAAACTTGTCTAGAATATGAGTCAAAACCAATAATTTATTTCCGATTTCTCAGAATATTCACGTTGATCTTAAAGGACTAAAAGTAAAATATAAACTGCACTATGGTTGACTGTTCAAATTATAGCCCTGAGGCCAAAAATTGCCCCACCCAGGGACCCACATGTAAATCTCTTAGCTTAGATGAGCGATATAGGACCATCATTGGCCTCTTTTTTACAAATGCCTTTTTTCAATAATCGACTTCACACACAAACGAGATAAATAAACATGAAATTTAGGAACCGTCTTTTAGGATGGTTATCTTTGCCTTTGCCATTGTTAAAAGAAATAGTTGTTCGTGTCTCCTGAAAAGTTGCCATTTTGCATTTACACCGTTTGTGCACCAAGCAATCACCGATCATGTCTTCATACATTTAAACCTTAAAGAGTCAGGCACAATTGCGGAGAATACGACAATGTGATTTTGTCGTAAATTCTGAGAACAAAGTGTCTTCTGTTATCGCCGTTTATAGCCGAAGACAATCTACAAAAAATCGCAAGTTTATTGTCTCTGCAAATTAAGAAAGAAATGTTTTGAAAAGTGTCATCCGTTAATTTCTCGAGGTTACCAACATCTGCAGACCGAGGGAGGGCAAAATCCAAATGAGCAGTTTTTCTGACACCACTCGATCATGTTACTCACTTGACGAAATATCGCAGAAGCTGTACAACGTATATTCCTGGGTGTCGCGTGTGCTTCATTTACATGGAAGTCTTTATCAGAGGTTAGTCGAATGGGTATTAAGTTGCGTTCTTTATGTCTTAGCGAAAGTGCTGGTGTTTTATGTTTTGTTTGCGCTACCTCATGAGATAAAAATTGAGACTCTTTTAAACTTTCTGGATTGCTGTGAGAAAAGAATGTCACTCCGTCAACTACCGTAGGTTTAGTGAAAAATTTCCTTGACACCCGTAGTGGTAGGCTTGTCGAAACTTTTCTCTCCGTGTCGAAACGTTGACGCGATTCTGAGAAGTCAGGACTTTGTATCCGGCTCGTTTTGACATATGCACGCATGGGTATGGTGTAGAAACGTGGACGAGACTGAGCCATTATAGGAGCACCTACAAATCGTCTTCTATCTGTTCTAAATTGAGCCCCTTTCAAAACATTCCAGATACCTGATTTGCCATTTTTGTGTCGAAAACTTGCTATATCTACTACTGGCTTATTTGGTTTTATCAAACCTTTCCTGCTATCGTGGACATAATTTCTCATTGACTGCTCTTCTTTGCTGAAAGGGGCAAATGGTCTATCATATAACTTTGAATCTGAAAACGTATTGGTTAGTTCGAAGGGCACCTTATTAATCAGTTCTGCTTTATAGTGTGATAGGTCTACAAAAGGTATCAGAATTTCTTGGCTATGTTTAGCTTTGCAAAAGCACATGTTTGGTGGGCAATCCCTGTTCAGCCCGGGACACCCTCTATGACACCACTCAATAATGATGGGATTCGCAGAGAAACGGGAAGTAGGAAAACAGTTTAATTCTGAATCCATCATCTTTCTGTCACCTTTTTTGTAATAATTCAGGATAGTTTCAACAAGGATTTTCTGTACTGCTTCAGACAAGTGTTTTTTGATATTTGGCTTCGTGTTAGGCTGAACTCGTTTACGGTACTTGAAAAACACTTTAGTCTGCGGAATGACATGCTGTGGGTGGAATATATGGGATGACACAAACTGTCGTTGTGCTGGACTTTGAGCTGTTTCAGCAAACTCATTAAGAAAAACATGTAGTCGTCTATCACCGCTGTGGCTCATGTGATATTTATGCTCAGAAGTGGACGTGGACGCGGCAACTATATCGTAGGCGTCAACCTTAGTTTCTCTTGGTTTTGTAATGAGTGGAAGGAAGGCTTTGTAGTCAGCAGATGGTGCTATGGCAATGTCAGAACACCCGTAGAATTCCTCCTGTGGTCCCCGACCTTTTCCACATATGTCACCGTCACAGCCCCAGCGAGAACCTGCAAAAGAGTCGAGACATACCAATGTGCAATATTTTTCCTGTCTGCAAGCATTTTGTACATTACGTATTACTGTTATAGATATAGGTTGTCGGTCCTCGTTAGAACTGACTCATTTAGCTGGCTCTAATGATGACCATATGCAAACATAGAACAGACGTAAAGGCAATGCTGCGCCGCTGAACAAAATGGCCATCCGAGCTCAAATAGAACAACTTTTAAATGACATCTCCTCCTAGGCTAATGGTTCGATTTCAAAATAATTTCACCGTTTACCAGAATTGCTGAAATGGTTCAGCTCCGCTGAACAACATAAAACAACTTAGAAAAACAACATCTCCTAGGCAAATGGCCCGATTTCAAAATAATTTCGCAGGTTCCTTGGGTGACCCTCTACCAGAATTGCTAAAATGGTTCTGCTCTACTGAACAAAATGGCCATCTGAGCAAAAAATAAAAAAAAAAAAACTTTAAATAACATCTACTGAATGGTTTGATTTCAAAATGATTTCAAAGAAATGATCCTTTGGTGACACTCTACTAAAATTGTTTAAACAGTTCCACTTCACTGAACAGCATGGCTACCAGCGTTAATAATAGAAAAAATAACATTAATGGACATCTTGGTTAATAATGCATTTTCAAAATTATTCAACAGAAATGTTCCTTTGTTGATCCTCTACCAATATTGCTAAAATGGTTTTACATCACTGAAGAAAACGGCTGCCAGAGATAAAAATAAAAAAAAAATCCTTTGAATGACTTATCCCCCTAGGTCAATGACACAATTTTAAACCCAATTCACAAAAATTATTTTTGTACCGAAATTGATTAAACAGTATGGCTCTGCTGGTCTGTTTCATTGAAACCTCCCATCTCAAAGTAGGTATTATTGTACTGATGGTTGCTAAAATGGTTCTGCAATCATGGTTGAGGCAACGGTGGTGTGTATTTTGGGTCACTGGAGCGTCCAGCTGCTATTGGCTTACAGTAGGCAAGGCCGGCTGTCCTTGTCCTTGCAGCAGGTAAGGGTAGAGGAGGAGTGTTGTTATTTCTTCTGTTTCAAAACTTCCATTCGTTTTTTCTCCACTATCCCTAACTTTTATATCATTTACTATCTCTTTTCTCCTTCTCTCTGGAAGACGACACAAAATGACCCACATTAGGGTTGACATGTCATTAAACCCAGAACAAATAGAGGATATTAAATTTTTTCAGTGTAAGATCGAATTTTATTTCATCGAATGAACACCAAAACTGTTATTTTCACGAGTGGCGTAGCCACGAGTGAAAATAGCAGTTTTGGTGTTCATGAGTGAAATAAAATTTGATCTTGCACTGAAAAAATCAAATTTTCTGTTTCTTACATGCTTCAAAAGGCAATATTTAGCGTCTTTAATGGTGTCGCTCACATTCGGAGAAAATTATCTTTGTTCCTGTTCGTTTCGCGTCAATTTAGTGGTGTCCATCGTGTTTAGTGGGTATACTATTGGGTGTAAACTGAAAGTTTGCACCTGAGAAATGGCCTGGGATGGTATTATTATGAATGATTAATGAAATAATTGAGAGAGTAGTTTTTCAAAGAAGTTGCTGGCAAGTATAACGTCGCGCGACAAAAGACGTGACGTCAGCGTCATAAATAACGTCAGTAACGTCCCCGTCACACATGAACGGGCTGTGCGTCAATTAGAACACATTTCAGTATTGTTCAGTTATCTGACAAAGATAAAATTGAAATTAGAGTTAGATTTGAAGAAAAAAAGTAGTCCCAAACAGTGAAAAATAAAAAATCGTATTTTCACTGTTTGAAACAGTGAAAATATCGATTTATATTTCACTGATAAATCTCTATCATTCATTGAAAAGCATGTAAGAATCAATCAATCACGTACTGATGATTGCTTAAATTGCTGAAATGTTTTGCTCTGCTGAACAAAATGTCCATATGACTGCAGAGGTAAACAAAGAACATCTTCTTCAAAGGCTCAGTTTTAAAATAACTTTGACAGAAACGTTCCTTGAGTGATCCCACTACCAAAAGAGCTTAAGTGGTTCAGCTCCTCTGTACAAAATGGCTGTCAGAGCTAAATATAGAACAAGGGGCCCATGGGCCACAATGCTCATCAGTTCTCAGGGGGCCACTGCCCACTGGCAGCAATGTTTTTTAATTAACCATAGAAGCCCTGTTCCTAAGGATGCTACAGATAAAATTTAGACCCAATCAGCCTATTGGCTTCAAACACTGATGTCGCTTGAATGTGTTGTTGCAGGACAACAGATGGCAATTGACAATTTCCCATCTGTGGCAACAAATAGGCCAAAAAGAACATTATTAAAGGAATATTTCTATGAAAGTGTGACAAAATATCTTGAAAAGCATTAAAGTCATTTTTCAATTTTTCCCATTATAAGTCAATGGAAACTCTTTACTTGCCATAGCAAACAAGCCAAAGAGTGAGTGAATGAGTGTTTGAGTTTTCGTCCAACCAACAGTTTAGGTCATACGGAGACGGAACCTCTGCTTAATGACACATCCGAAACCCTGGAGAAGCCCGGGATCGATCCTGCGATCCCTGGTTTACAAGGCGAGTACCGTAACCACTACACCACGGAGGCTTCTAAACAAATTAAAGAGCCAAATTTCATAAACCAGAGCTCAGGTGGACACGGCCAATGACAGCCATGTACTATAACATGATATGATTTTAATCTACCAATGATAAAGTCTCCAAAACAAACCCCATACCCAAATAAGCACCCATGTGGACTGTATCTGAAATATTAGGTGTTTTATAAAGTAGAGAGGGTGGGGCATTGACCCAATGGAGCCCGGGTTGGTGTCACTAAATGCGTCTAATATATATGAAAACTAACAAAAATGTCCCGAAACAAGTTTATTATATGTAAAAAGAAAACAACATTAGCACATGGACTGTTTAATAGTATTTTTATTATTGTCATCCGGTTTCAGATGTTAAGGACAATAATGGCGTCAAACTATGCGCTGTTTATCAGCAACGTCACTAAGCAAATATGCGCACACATGTGTACGCAACGTGCGTAAAATTTGACACGTCATCATAATGTGTTTAGTTTTGGTGTAAAACATCAATAAAGTATCGTTCATTAGCCAGCCCAGCTGAAACATCATGTTTATGAAATTTGTAAAACGGAAATATTGAAAACTTAGGTTCCGTTTTACAACAATTGTCTATATGTACACTTACAGACATTTGTCTTGTTGATGGATCTCTAATTTGTTGCTCATGCACTGTTTTTCTATTTCTTTATTTGTCACCTGTTTGGCCCATGTAATATTCATTACCCCCGTTACACACCAATACATACAAAACGTTTTGCACAGTACAATTCATATCTTCTTTTACGTGAAAGGTGTTTTGTTTTAATTGTAAGGATGGTCCCTCAGTAATATTATTACATAGGCCGCACCTTGGCTCATTGCATTTGCTAACGCAAGGTTGAATTGTTTTCGCGAAATTCCGAATTTATTAAGATACGGCGTAGATTCGGAAGTTGGCGTTTGCCTTTTGTGGTTTTTGTATTTTCCATAATATTTTTCATTCTTTCATCATTATTGAAACTGTTCATATTAGTTTTCAATATGCCAAATACTTCTCTGTTTTGTGGGTTAAATGTGGAAATGGAAGGTGTTTTGTTTTCTACTATCGTTTTTGTGTATTTAATAGAGTGTTTCTAGGTATTTGCATGGCCTGTTTAAACAATATCCAAGGGTTATTTTCTGCTTAAGAATGTTTGCCAGTTCTTGTAGGCGTGTTTTCAGTATGTTTAAATCGGAAACAATAGTACAAATTCTACGAGCTAGTGTGAATGGTATGCTAGTTTTTATGGGTTTAGGCTGACAATACTTGAAATTTAGATACTGTTTTGAGTCTGTGGTCTTAAAATAAATATCATTTATAATAGAAGTCTCATTTTTAATCACCATCACATCCAGAAATGGAAGCTTTTCAGTACTTTGTTGCATTTTAAATTGTATATCTGCAAGTAATGTGCTTAACACAGTTTCAAAATGGACAAAATCAGGGATGGATCTTTCCCAAAACATGAAACAGTCATCTAAATATCTTTCCCATTCTTTCCTTATATATTTTGCGAAGTTTTCATCCCTTTCCGCCTTAATCTTTTCGTACATTTTTTCTTCCAAAAACCCTAGAACAAGTGTTGCATAGGTAGGGGCAACCTTTGTCCCCATTGCCGAGCCTTTTGTTTGTTTAAAATAATCTTTGTTGAATGAAAATAAGTTGTTTTCTGATATTGTTTTTATGCTTCAATGATAAATGTTTTGTTAAAGCGATCTACTATTAATTCTATATATTTATCTATCCAAAATCATGTGGGATGTTTGAATAGAGACTGACAATGTCAAACGAAATCTGACACTTTTTTAGGTATAAAATTGATAAAGTGTATGTCATCTCTTAAATAGCTTTCTACCTTTGTAAAAAAAGTTTTCAGTAAAATATCCAGTAAACTACTGAGATGGCTTGTTTCACATTGTGGTCCATCCACTATAGGCAACTGGGTTTAGCTCTTCAATATATTCAGACTTATGTTTATTGCAAGCATTGTCGGCAATGAATATGCTGACAAGAAAGCAAAGGAATCGCTCAATCTTGATCCATCTGTTTTTAAAATTCCTTTTAATAATTTTAAACCATTTATCAACAGATACATCTTGTCGGAATGGCAAGGCGAATGGGATCGTGCAATAAATAACAAACTCCATGCCATTAAACCTGTCGTTAGTACAAAATGCTCTCCTCCACAGTTTTCCAGAAAAGAGGACGTAGTATTAACACGACTGCGCATCGGCCATACTAGAGTTACTCATTCTTATCTTTTTAATGGTGATGATCAGCCTTCTTGTGTAGGTTGTGATCAGCCATTCACTGTGAAACATATCTTAATTGACTGTGTTGACTTTTCACCCTCACGTATTTTATATTTCAAAGCTGACACTTTGCAACAACTGTTTCGAGATGTACCTGTTGATAATATTATTTTATTCTTAAAAGAAATTGGACTTTTTCATAAGATTTAACTGTTTCAGATTTTTATACATTATCATTCTGACTTGTTACTTTTAATATCATCATAATTATTCATGCCGTTTAACCATTAACCGTTTGACGCTTATGACCCACAAAAAGAGTTGACGCGTCGTTAAACACGAAATCATCATCATCATCATGTTTATTGCAAGCATCCTGGTTAATTTTACTTTTATGTATTTTTGGTAGACAATAGAAAGAAAATCAATCTCGTTCTTTGTTAATTTCTTGTGGTCTTTAATTAGAGTATTTATTTTAGAAAATATTTCCTTAATGCTACTGTCTGGGACTGATTGATAATAATTTTTATTTGTTAAAATTTTCAATATTTTCCCTTTATAATAATCAGTATTCATGCCGCCGCCTTTGTCGGCTTCTTTAATAACAATAGAACTATCTCCTGCTAAGGATTTTATAGCTTTTCTTTGATCTAGAGTTATAGTAGTAGAGTTTATTTACAAACTTCCAGAAGGCTGTAAAGCCCATGAGGATATAATACAAACATACATGATGGCATGCGACAGTGTTGCATAATAAATATATCTTATACATGGTATAATATACAAACGACAATCTTCAATCTTTTTGGACTAAAACCAAAAGGTTACCCATGGAGAAGATGTGTACAAAAAATACACGACACGTTACATAGCACAGACATAATAATAATAATAATAATAATAATACATGTAATAATAATAATAACAACAACAACAACATAATAATAATAATAATAATAATAAAATAATAATAAAATAATAACAACAAGTGTTACCATTATCACCATTAACATCATCATCATTACCAGAATTATAACGGACTACCCATTAGCCCATTATATGGACGCGTAATAATTATTGCCAGTATTATAACGGACTGCTAAATGTCCTTTATATGGACACCATGGATCAAGCTGAAAGTAGATTTGGTCAGTCCCTATCTAAGAAGGAGCCAGCTACATAATGTTTTATGTAAGTAAGAGCTAAAATGAAATTCTATAGATAAATGTATGTACGCACGCACGCATTCGCACGCTCGCGTGGACATACATTCATATCAGATAACCGCCAGTTTATTACTGTCCATACATGTATATCAGCAGTACATATCAAACTTAAGATAATTTACACGATAAACTATCTTTCAGTGGAAAAAACAGCAGAATAATACATACAAGCATTAGTTATCCGGAGTGAAAAATATTGTTTACATTGCCTCCCTTACTCCAGCCTTGTCGAAACGAAACACAAGACCGGAGTATAGGACTCACCTATTTCTGTTTATCTAATACACAATATCATACGAATTCACCAGGTATAAATTAAATAATACAGATATTCTAATATAAAATACATATCAAATAATTTAACCAGTTCTAAGCAATGAACTTATAAATACATTATGACGCTATTTTATGTTCACTTCTGTATAATATTTCTGTACGTAGCTTAAATGCCTGAAAAATAAATACGCAGAGTTTACGTATATAAATCGAATTAGTGGTATTAATTAAATCGACAAATTTCATCATACTTGGTCTATTCCAGTAATACTTCGAGATATATTTTTGTCTCAATTCAACATATAGTGGACATTCCAAAACAAAATGATATTCGTCTTCTAGTATATGACATAAAGCCAAATCAAACAAACAAACAAACTTTCATTAACTGGAATATTATTTGGTTTTACCCACCTGACCGCCTCTATTTCTAATCTATGTGATGACATTCGTAATCTGCTAAAAGCTTGAATATATTTGTATACATTAATTTTATCTAAGTACGGTTGAAATTGAAATGTGGCAAAAGATTTATAAAATATCGCACGTGAAGAATCATCTAACCTTGCATGCCAGTTTTGGATAAAATTATCTGTAACCCTCTGCCTAAATAATGATATGAATGCGTTATAATTGCCCACCCCTTGCTGAAGCCATACCTCATAGAAACCCAGTTATATTATGTATATTGTGTTTATGTTCTTTAGAAACCAACGAACACCATGATTTTGTCGTTGCAGCATTTGTATCTAAATATGTTCTATAAAGGGTTATCCTTTGGAAGCAAGGAATACACCACAGCAGTAAAAAATATGGAGTGTACATGTTTTCTGGGCCAGACTAGCTTGTTTCGGCCAATTAGGCCTCATCAGTGACCCTCAGATATTTTCAAAATTCCACAATGGAATCAATGATCCCAAAGGACAAGAAAATATAATCTACACTATGATGTAGGGCAGGGAGACGTTTTACCGCCGCCACACATTCCCACACACCAGCTGTAGTGAAGTTAAATGTGTTCTATAAAGGGTTATCCTTTATCCTAAAGTTTCATTTCGCCCACTGGGTGGAGTGAAATTTGATCGGTTTTTTTTTTTTTTAACGAATGAGATGTCGTTAATCTCTACACCGTTGAAATATTCAAGTAATCTGATTTTCCTTAAAAACTCTGTTACATCGTCATTAACTTCGTAGGAATTATTTTTTCTGGTGTAGTTGTAAATTTGAGACCCATCAACAAGACACGTTTTTCTACATTATTGTATATTTTTGTAAATGTTTTACCTGTTTAAGCTAGGTTACCCTCATCTATATTCTGTTTTTCCAATTGCGGTCCGCCGCTGAAAAAGAATTCGGAGTGTCCAGCATTTCATCTTCATCACCAATGGCTCAAATCATACAAAGAGGACTTTCTAAGGATATATGAACATTCAAATCCTATTTTCAAAAAAAGGAAAACAAAACGAACATTTCGTTAAAACGTATTCCGAAGCCGTAAGTTCCGCACTGCCGCTGATAACACAGCAAAATAACAGGCATTCAAACGGAGGATTCACCCACAATGGTGTTCCCAACAGACGAAATGTTCTGAACGGACAACAAAACTGAGGTTCTCCCCCAAACGGCCTAAAGAGCAGGCAACAGCAAAACAGTTTTACACCATTAAACGAACAAAATAACAGAAGCTGTGATTTTCTATCCGTGATAAACCAACTTCTGCAGCAGAATAAAGCAAGAAACTACCATAATGGAAGAAGAAGGAGACATTTCAACATCAGGTCAAACAATTCAGACTGGTAAATTAATGAAGATGAAATGCTGGACACTCCCAATTCTTTTTAGCGGCGGACCGCAATTGGAAAAACAGAGGGCAACCTAGCTGAAACATGTAAAACATTTACAAAAATATACAGCCTGTCAAATCGCAAACCGAATTATGTACAAAAAAGTGTCTTGTTGGTGGATCTCAAATATACACCTACACCAGAAAAAAATAATTCCAACGAAGTTAATGACGATGTAACTGAGTTTTTAAGGAAAATCAGATTGCCTGAATATTTCAACGGTGTAGAGAATAACAATGTCTCACTCGTAAAAAAAAGATCAAATCTCACTCCATCCAGTGGGCGAAATGAAACTTTAGATACATATGCTGCAACGACAAAATCATTGTGTTCGTTGGTTTCTAAAGAACATAAACACATTATACATAATATAACTCTAAATCAAAGATAAGCTATACAATCCTTAGCAGAAGATAGTTATATTGTTATTAAAGAAGCCGACAAAGGTGCTGGCATTGTCATTATGAATACTGATAATTATGCAGGGAAAATATTGGAAATTTTAACAGATAAAAATTATTATCAATAAGTCCCAGACAGTAGCATTAAGGAAATATTTTCTGAAATAAACACTCTAATTAAAGGCCAAGGGAAATTAACAAAGAATGAGATTGATTTTTTACTCAAAGTTGATTGTAAGACTAGTGCTTTCTATGGTCTACCAAATATACATAAGAGTAAAATTATCCATGATGCTTGCAATAAACATAAGTCTGAATATATTGAAGAGCTAAACCCAGCTGACTTACAGTTTAGACCTATAGTGGCTGGACCACAATTAGAAACAAGCCATCTCAGTAGTTTACTGGATATTTTACTTAAACCTTTTCTTACAAAGATAGAAAGCTATTTAAGAGATGACATACACTTAAAAAAGGTGTCAGAAAATACTCGCCTGATTTCTTTTGACATTGTCAGTCTCTATTTAAACATCCCACATGATTTGGGCTTAGAATCCATTTCATTTTGGTTAGATAAATATCCAGAATTAATAGCAGATCGCTATAACAAAACATTTATCATTGAAGCATAAAAAATATTAGAAAAAAAATAAAATCATTCAACAAAGATTATTATTAACAAACAAAAGGCACGGCAATGGGGACAAAGGTTGCTCCTACCTATGCAACACTTGTTCTAGGGTTTTTGGAAGAAAAAATGTACGAAAAGATTAAGACGGAAAGGGATGAAAACTTCGCAAAATATATAAGGAAAGAATGGAAAAGATATTTAGATGACTGTTTCATGTTTTTGGAAAGATCTATGTCTGATTTGTCTATTTTGAAACTGTGTTAAGCATCGTAGAATCTGTACTATTGTTTCCGATATAAACATACTGAAAACACGCCTACAAGAACTGGCAACCATTCTTATAAGCAGAAAATATCCCTTGGATGTTGTTAAAACAGGTATTTCTAAGGCCCTGCAAATCCCTGGAAACAATCTATTAAATACACAAAAAGAGATAGTAGAAAACATAACACCTTTCATTGTGGAGTTATGTTACATAACTGATAATTAAGCTGAGGGTTATGCGAACTGTTTTATTCCCCGCTGTTCTGTCACGTTCGTTCTGTTCGGTTCTGTCAGGGAATCCTATACTGGGTTATTTTTATGAGCCCATTGATTGGCCAGTTATTACACACTCGCGCCTTCTGACGTCATTATGAATCATGTATAACGTATTTCATTGGTGGCTTGTTGGAAAGCCATCATAATCTAAGTAATTTGATTGGCTTGGCTCGTCTCACGCGCCAAATGCCGAAATTATTCCATCCATTGTCATTATTAGGCTACCAGCTGAAGGACTACCATTATGAAAAAGGACCTTGATATACATTTAATGTTTTTTTTGTTTTTGTACCCGGTGGACACAAATCCTGCAATTATGAGTAAAACGACAACCTCCTCACACGAGGAGGCCGCCAGCATAAGACAGTCATTATAATCTCCTATAAAGGATATTCAAGTTCTATAAAGAACCTTCCAGTTCTTGGAATACAAGATGTCATTGTTTTAGTGTGGTTTTTGCCACACAACCTCTTCGGACATTGGTGCGAACGTTGAACATCAAACAACAGCAATATCAAAGTTGATGAGTGACGAAGCCGGTCAGGGCGCTAATCCGAGATCCTACTCGCTACGAGAGGGTCGAAAAAAGGACTATAAAAAGATTAATCAGGGCAAAGATACGTCCGTAGACGATGAGATGGGCGCTCGGCCCAAAACACCTATGCCTCCGCTCCTCGTGTTACCCGAGGGGCCGGAAAAGGAGGACGTTGCGAGAAAGAGCGGCCAAGTTACATCCGGGGCTTCCAATTCGACAGCCAAAGAGACATTGGATCTTGATCGGGAAATTGACGAGTTAGAAACTTCGATTGTGCAAGTGAAATCCCGTTTGAAGGAGGCTTTATTGCGGAAGGAGCGAAGGGAACGTTCGGACAGAGTGGCCAGATTTCGACGAGAGCTTTTCACAGCAGAACAGCAGCTGCAGCAGGCAGCTGAAGAAGGTGAGATGTCGCGAAAACGTGTGACAGACAAACAAAACTCGGGTTCTTTGGGGAAATCTTAACTGGCAAAAGAACTGAACCCTCCTAATCTGAGTTCTGATAATGCACAAGAGATCAGTTCATGTGATTTGAGACTGCAACCAGAGTTAAACACGACAGTAAATAAAAAACTGGTGTCCCTTGGTTTGGTTCAATCCTCTGATTCAGAGGAAAGTGAGGAGCAGATGGACAATGCAGATTTAGATGCAGCGTCTTTATGGCCTGTGTCGGGTCGGTCTAAACCTAGTTCTAAGTCAAAAAAGTGCAAATCGGGACTGTATGAGAAGTCTTCTGATTCTGTTTTGTATCCAAAAATTTGGCCCCATTCAGCCCTTCAAGTTAAATATGTTTCGGACTTTGTAGATTTCATGTCCCTGAGTGTGTCTATGTTTGCTGCCGGTGAGACGGAAATAATTATTACCAGTCGGACTCCTTCATCTGAAAGGATGGGACGACTGAAAATGTTGAAAAAGATGATGTATTTTGTCAGCATTTATGAGTGGTCTGCCTTGCTGCGGTTTTATGCAGTATGGGTTCGTAGAACAGAGGTTGGATTGTGCACATGGGCCGATGATCCAAGTGACATAGAAACTCCAATACTGGCAAGATACACTCTTAGCAAGAATAAAGGTCCATATGCACAGGTTAAGGATTCGTCCACTAAGGATCAGGACCAAACATGGTGGTGTCCGGACTATAACAAGCTGCTGGTTCTTTAACACATCAAAAGACTATCAAGAACCAGGTGAGAACTGTGAAGCACTTTTGTAGTGCTTGTTATAGGATGGACAAGAAAAAAACTGGAACATCCAAAAGCATCTTCAGCTTGTCCTTATAGAAAATGACTACCATTCGACAACCACATGACGGCCGCTCTCTTAATATTAGAAGACAAGGATATAACGGAAAAAAAGTTTGGACAAAATTTATTTGAAAATAAATGTCACGTTAAAGTTAAATTAGGTATTAATTCAGACTCAGTCGCGAAATCAGGTCCTTCTAAAGGCCGTAACAACCCTCAAGCATATCCATATAAAATTCAGCCATCGCCACCTATGACTCGGAGCGATGAAGAGTTTTTAGCCCTATGTTGTAAGGTCAGGGATTCCGGGAGGTATAACTTTGAAGGTTGCTGTATCCCCCTAATTACGAATCTCAATATCTCCTTTTTCAGATTCATGTTGTCGAATTATGATGACAGGGAAGTCTGTGAATACCTCGAGTTTGGGTTTCCAATGGGGTATTTGGGTCGTGTGGAAAATCGTCCTCCCAAAATTAGGAATCACAAAGGGGTTACAGAGTTTCCTCTGGAGGCTCATGAGTACCTTTTAAAAGAAAAATCGTACGGGCAGTATTGGGTCCCTTCAAGCAGATACCATTTCCAGAGGAATTTCGCATCCCCCCCCCTCAATACAGTCAGTAAGAAAGACTCTGATGAAATGAGGGTAATTCGTGACCTCTGCTTTCCTGAAGGGTCCGCGATAAATGACGGAATTCCCAAAAATACATATCTGGATTCGCAGGTTAGCCTAGTATTTGCTATATAAGCGAGACCTAAAACGAGCTTATAGACAAATACCAGTGATGTCCCTTTATTGCTTTATTGGGTTATGGCTTTGAAGGTCAATTCTATTTTGACAAATATTTAAGTATGGGTTTAAGGTCGGCCGCTCATGTTTGTCAAAGGGTAACCAACGCCATCCATGTTGAAATTTCCTGTTTTGAACTATTTGGACGATTTTGCTGGTGCGGACAACCCAGCCATTGCACATGAATCCTTTGCTCAGCTTGGCAATCTGCTGGAATCTTGTGGCACTGAGGAGTCAAAGCCAAATGCATGTCCTCCCGCAACCAGAATTACATTTATAGGTGTGTTATTTGACACTGAAGAACTAACTCTCAGTGTGACCCCAGAGAGGTTGCAAGAAATTCTCTCCCTACTAGATCCTTGGTTGCTAAAGACGGAGGCAACTTTGAATGATTTACAATTTCTTATAGGTAAACTGTCCTTTGTTTCTTCATGTGTACAGGCTAGTAGGGTTTTTATGTGCACGCTGCTATCGTGGTTGCGTCAGATACACGGAAAGAAGTCCGCCCAACAAGTTCCTTCATCAGTGCACAAGCACATCTTATGGAGGAAAACATTCCTACCACAGTACAATGGGGTGTCCATGATGTTGCTTGAGGATTTCTCTGAACCAGATGCCATATTTTCTTGTGATGCTTGTCCGTCAGGTTGTGGTGGCATAATGCATGCTTCATATTTTCATGAAGAATTTCCTCCCTTTATTCAAGAAAGAAATCTTCAGATTAATGCATTAGAGCTTTTGCCTATAGTAGGAGCCTTGAAATTGTGGGGATCAAAATTAAGGGGCAAAAAAGTTCGGATTCTGTGCGACAATATGTCCTCATGCAGGTTGATCAACAGAGGCATGTCTCGTGATGATTATCATCAGGCATGTTTAGTGGAAATCTGCTATATCGCAGCTCTTAACGAGTTTATCGTTAGGACACAGTACATCAGAACCAAGGAAAATAGAGTTGCCGATATATTATCTAGGTATCACCTGAACAAAGGTTCAGAAAGGCTATTTAGGGAAAGCATTAGTATCCCTAATCCAGAAAGAACAATCGTTGACAGTAGTCTTTTCAACCTCAATACCATTTGGTGATGTGATCTATTTCAAGGTCTGTGGCATTGCACTATAGTTTCTTTACTTTGTCTCTTGCAGAAATGTCCTTGATGAATTTGAAAAAAAGAGGTAAAACAATCTATGAAGGCTGCATTTGCCGAAGGCACCGCAAGAAATCTGGAGGTTCATATTTTTTATTTTGTGAATTTTATGGACTGAAGGCATTGCCTTCAACTTCAGACATATTATGACTGTATGAACAGTTTCTCTGCCGTTCCTTCAAATCTGTTGAGTCTGTGAAGAACTATATTTCAGGCGTGAAAACCATGCATTATATCCTAGACATAGAGTTCCCCCTGAAAAAATGGTACATTTAGGTCTATTATTCAGTGGTTTAGCTAGAAAAAATCCTCATCTACCAAAAAGGGTTCTTCCCATGACACCTCAGATTTTGTTGGATATTTTTGGTTTTATGGACACTACCAAGCCATCAGAGGCCACAATTTGGTGTGCCTTTTTATTTGCCCTTTTCTCATGGCAAGGAGGTCAAATTTGATGCCAATTTCATGTGCCGACTTTGATCCAAATAAACAACTTTTGAGAGAGGATGTAAAAATTTTCAGAAACGTATTAACTGTATTTATCAGGTGGTCTAAAACAAATCAATATGTCAGCAGACTGTTAGAAATTCCTTTGTCCGCGATACCAGGTTCAGTTCCCTGTCCATTGACAGCTTACGAGAACATGATAAGGCTATGCCCCCCTAATAGCTCTGATCCTGCTTTCAGCTTACCAGACGGCAGAAAGAGATTCCCCTTGTTGTACACTGTTACATGTGGGTTTACGGCGTCCCGCAAACCCCATGCTGACAAGACAACCGAGCGTGATCTCTGACAGGTGTACGGGCAGCTGTGGGGTAAGGCACAAGAAAAATATCAAAAGAATGATATGAATTATTTACAGGATCTATATACAACAATATTAACACAAAACATCACATTCATTTGCTTCTGTAGCCCACTCACGACGTCCGCCCCGAAGGCAAAACAATGTTCTGTGCTCGGAACGGGGTGACGTGAATGTCTACAGAAGCAAATAACACAAACAACAATAAAATAAGAAAAAGAAACACAAAACGCGACTGGCCAGATTAAACGTTCACTTAGGGTGAACCACTTAGCGCGCACTGCTGAAAACTAGTTTGTCGACTTGAAAACTAGTTTGTCGACCTTTTTGTCGACCATAGGTTGATTTATATCATTTATCGATTCGTATCTATCCGAACTTGAAGTCCCGGTAACTTCTTCGTTTACGAGGACTGTTCAAATGTGAATGCAACTAAGCACATAAAAATGATTCCATGATAGATTTCGATGAAAAATTTATTTTGTCCCCTCAAAGTATTCCCCTTTAACAGATATACAAACTTTTAGTCTTCTGATCCAATCATTGAATGCATTTTGGTAGTCTTTTCGAGGTATACTATGAAGGCACTGGGATATTGCAGAACCGAGGTGTTTGCGCTGTACAAGTTTTCGACCAGAAAGGTATTTTTTCAGCCGCGGGAACAAAAAAAAAAAGTCACACGGGGCAAGGTCAGGGGAATACGGGGGATGAGGGAGTTCAACAACCATTTCCTACTTCAGATATGTTTGCGATGACGCATTGTCATGTATAGCAATCTGACATTGGCCAAACCAGTTGCGGGTCTTCGTTCTTTGAAATATTTCTTCAATTTTCGAAGAACTTTATTCTTGTAAAACTTCGCATTTACAGATTTGCCTTTAGGCACATCAACCTGAATAGCAGGGCCCTGATTTGAATAGAATATGGCATACATTACCTTCTTGACGCTCATGGTCTGCTTTGTAATGCATGGTCGTTTGCAATACTTTGTTGCCCATATTTTGTTCTGAATATTTCGTTTTGGCTCAAAAAAGTGAACCCATGTCTCGTCACCTGTGACGACATTAGCGAAAGACCGTGCATTGTAATTTGGAAACTTTTTAAACAACTTCTTGGCGCACTGAACGCGTGTCTTTTTCTGCTCATCTGTCAACATATGGGGAATCCATCTAGCACAGAGCTTTCTCATTTTCAAATCCCGTTTCATAATTGTGTGAGCTGCTCCTAATAAGATGCCAACCATACTAGCTATTTGCTAGTGGTGTTTCGTGCATCGGTAGCAACTATTTCTTTCACTCTAGCAACCATCTTGGCAGATGTTGCTCTTTTTGGCCGACGACCATGTGGTGCATCTTCTGTTGAGCCTAGCCCACAGCTGAATCTCTTACACTAAAATAAAACTGTCGGAAAAGACATTTCATTATGCCCATAAACTGAACATATTTCATCAAAAATGTCTTTGCATTGTATACCAAGAATACAACGTTTCTTATTATAGGACCGTATTTCAACGGCGTACTCTGACCTTCTTCCAACCATGTTTTGTATAGGTATACAAGAGTAGACAATGTTTATCGAACGATATACATGGCTAAAGTGCACGGATTTGAACAGGTTTGGTATCAATGTATAGGTAAAATGTTTTTCTACGCTGTGATATTTATTTCTAGGTGATTTTCGCATTAGTGCATGAGAAAACGTTCTACTTGCATTCATATTTGAACAGTCCTCGCAATCTATTCCAGATCGTTTTCCACGACCTGTTTCTTCTGCTCTCGACGGTCTGTTTTGGGGTCTGTCCTCCCTTGCTGGACACAGAACCGGCAGCGTCGTACCAGTACCTGCTCCTATTTGGCAGGGAGCAGCAGGTCACCACACATTGTTGTGCCTGCAAATTACGATAATTCGACTAAGATACAGTTCACAAAACACACATGCTATATCATGACCCCCCCTCCCGGAGAAGAAAGAATATGCTCATGCATATACCGTTATTGCGCATGCGCCGACCAGACACACAGGCTGATCAGTGCATGCGACAAATAACTGCACAGCAGAACTCAACTTGACTGTGCATCAAATTATCAGCACCCAGCGCTTGACACAAGAATACTCAAAGTTTATGTTTCTTTAATGAGCACTACAGATATCAATTAATGCTCACTACTACTGAGCATAATACCTATCAAATTCGTGCTCACTACATTATCACAGGTAAGAGGCAATTGAACAGACCACGCCTTTGCGTTACCTGGTCACCCGCCAATAACAGGAAACAGAACAAACTATTTCATACCCTTCTCCGCGACACGGCTCACAAATATAGCTATTCACAAATTCATTACATTAACAACAGCGAGAGACTAAAAACAGGAAGATTTCCATCGATTCTCCACAACATTTGTTCGTATCTTATAAGGGCCAACACTGTTTGCCTTAAATTCTTTCTGTTTTTGGTAGGCACCACGTCACAAACGTCCTCGTGACGCTGATGACGCAGCTGACGTCATCCACGTCTCTCAGGCCGTTATGACGTGTGGCGACCAAATAGTCTCACTTATCATCATCACGTTCTTTTTATGTACATACATGCACAAACCGAGTTCTCAAACGAAAATGGCATCATTACAAAATGAACTCGTAATTCTTCTTGAACAAAATTATTTCTACTCAACATGAACATGCTGGTAAAATCAAATTCATCACGGTACATCAGCACGGATAGCCCGACAGGCTCTTGTAAGAGTTTGCCCTGATGATGAAGATATGATTAAACCCGTCTTAATTTTACGTCCCCTCTACACCTAATATCATATAGAGACGGGACCACTGTTTTCTAACCAATGCTAGTCAAAAGTTATGGATCGAACAAGTGACCCGGCGTTTATTAACAAAAGGGGTTTATAAAAACCTAAATGAATCTAGAATGAGCGGGTGTCCAAACTTTACGTCTCAACAACATCTAGGGTCAGAATGAGACAAGACCTCGCTTAAAAGACTCATTCTACTTCTGGCGAAACCTTGGATCGATCCTGCGACCTCTAGCTGGTAAAGCTAGTAGCCTAATCACTACACCACAGAGGCTTCAAAAGTGAATTCAGAATAGGCTTCAGAAAGTTGGGGTAACCTAGAAGTAAACCCCTCCAAAACCTACAAGCATGTTCATACAAATAATAATACTAAACATAGATTTAACATACCTTTCAAAATACTTTCGTTGTCCCGTCAGATGTTGTGTTCAATCGTTAGAACTTGACCTGCTGCTGAATAGTGTTCGTTTTTCAGGGTTTTTATATCTATGAATACTACCGGAACATCAGGCATACTTATATTAGCTCGCTAAAATCGTGGCGAGGTGAAGATACCGTCCACAATCATAGCCAGATAGCAAAAATCGAGTAGATAATGGATTTGCGTTCAAATAGTATTTCCCCTAGGGAAACAATGATGAAACGTCCCTACAATTCAATGGTATGACTCCCGTCGAAAAGAACACTCACAACACCGTGACCGGACTGAAAATTATACATGGCACAATTTGGCGGTTGGCGATTTTAGGCAAATTTTATAGACATCCGCCTTATAGCGGCCAACTGTATGGTAAAAAAATCTCCACAAACCACTCATGCATACATCGTATGATATGTGCATGACTTGTGCATGGAGCAGCACATTTTGCCTACCGTATTTCACCCAGAATATTTCACTCGCACCGCCTTGCCATATACCTACTAAAATAATTTAGATGTGCATAAGCACCAGAGAGGTTTCCTATTCCATCTCGTAGCATACACGCAGTTTCAAAAACGTCTGAAATCCTTAATAAGCAGGTCTGGCAGAGATCCCAATCTTTTCTCGTCACATCGTTTCAGACGCGGGGGTTGTTCATGGGCATTCAAGTCCGGGGTTCCGACATCTCTTATTCAACACCATGCTTCAGACGTTATTTAGCTCTCGATTTCCAGTCAAAGTTGTCCCTGAGTCATGACATGGCTAATCGCATTATATAAGTTTGTTAGGTTTTTTTTTGTCACCAGATTTTTTCTTTTCAGAAGCACGAGCCATCAGGGTCTCCATAGTGTCTGATTCCATTGCCAAGTACGTTGACCAGATTAGGCAGTGTGAAGTGATCAGTTTCCCAGGTATCAACATCAACCAAATGGCCTGTAAAATTCAAACCAATTGCAGGAGAGACAAATTAACTCTTGATAAAGAATTCACGATTTTCCATGTAGGAACTAATGATTTAACTAGGTTGTCAGTGGAACAATTGTTGAGTTGTTAAAACAATTTGATAACATTGACACGTCAGAACAGCAGTACAATATTAGTAGTATCGGCAATTCTTCCACGTCCTAAGGATCATGATAGTCTAGGCAGTAAGGTAAAGGATGCCAATAAAAAATAAAACTTTTGTGTAAGGATAGGCATGTGCAGTTTCTTCATACCTATCACCCTTTTCTTAAGAATTGCGATCCAGTGAGGGAATTGTTTGCTGTTAGAGATCAAGGTCTGCATCTGAATTTGGAGGGTGTCAGGCGTTTACGTCAGTTTTTCACCAATTCAGTGGCTCATTTGCTGAGGGGTTAGTTGGTATCTGTGTCTGTTGGTGCCTTTCGCTGCCTGATGCCTTTAAAGCTCATCCCGGGGCGCACGTCTCCCCGTGTGGCTGGTTTGTCCTTTCAGGGAATAAGTTCTTCCTGTGGATTGAAGCTCATCGGTCTATCGGGACTGGACCGATCGGGCTTGTTGGGCATCGGGTGGCATTATGCAAAGGCTGATGTAATCTTGGCTTTCCCTTGTAGCTGCCGGGTTGGCTGAGGAGTTTTCTCGTCCGATCACCCTTTTGGTGGTAATCGTTATCATTGTTTGATACTTATTATGTGGAGTCAGTCATTGCACATATGTTTTCAGAAGCAGGCAAGGAACTATTCTAGATTTAAGAATAATCAAGTAAGCAAGGGGAAGACTAAAGTAAGTTGTATTGTTCGCTTGGTGTCTTTGCCTTTTGTTGTGTTGTCCTTGTGTCTGCTTTGCTGCGATGTTTGTTTTGCGTGTTCAGCTTTATATGTGTTTAAAGCCTCCCTCCTGCAGAGCTATGGCGATTGTCTTGTAAATGGACTGCTGTCCTGGCAGCATCACAACGTTCAGTATAGCCGAACAGGTGATGATGCATGGTATGTGAGGTATGCAGGAGGAGGTTTGATTGTTTTCGAGTTCCCTATTTATGGATAGAGAAGCGTTTTTTGTACAGTGACAGTTGGGAGTAACAGCAACGCCGGTTCTTCCCTCTCATTCTTGTATGTTCCGGTTGGTGTTCGGCGGACCTTCGGTTCGGCGGCCTCCTCGTGTGGGGAGGTTGTCGTTTTACTCATAATGGCAGGATTTGTTTCCACCGGGTACAATACATGAAACAAATTCAGTGCCTGTTAAGCATTCATTCTCAAATCCTGTCATTGGTTTGTACATAACAATGTAAATAGATACTGACCGGCAAACATCTAATCAATAAAATCCAATATATTTTAACTTAACATTCTTGGCTTTCTTTTGACCCCGAAGATTAATTGTGGACTTATGTTACATAACTGATTATTAAGTTGAGGGTTCGGCGAACTGTCTTATTCCCCGCTGTTTTGTCTTGTTCGTTCTGTTCGGTTCTGTGAGAGAATCCTATACTGGGTTATTTTTATGAACCCATTGATTGGCCAGTTATTAGACACTCGCGCCTTCTGACGTCATTATGAATCTCTTATAACGTATTTCATTGGTGGCTTGTCGGAAAGCCATCATAATCTAAGTAATTTGATTGGCTTGGCTCGATAAACGCCAAATGCCGATATTATTCAATCCTTTGTCATTATTAGGCTACCAGCTGAAGGACTACCATTATGAAAAATGGACCTTGATATACATTTAATGTTATTTCCCACCCTCAGCCACCCAATAGATACTCTAAAGGCGGTACGATTTGGTTGACCTTCAAATCTCACTCTTGGGTGTTTTAAGGTTATATCCTTTATAGGAGAGTTATAATGACTGTCTTATGCTGGCGGCCTCCTCGTGTGAGGAGGTTGTCGTTTTACTCATAATGGCAGGATTTGTGTCCGCCGTGTACAATACATGAAACAACTTCAGTGCCTGTTAAACATTCATTCACAAATCCTGTCATTGGTTTGTACATAACAATGTAAATAGATACTGACCGGCAAACATCTAATCAATAAAATCCAATATATTTAAACTTAACATTCTTGGCTTTCTTTTGACTCCGAAAATTAATTTCCACATTTAACCCCGAAAACAGAGAAGTATTTGGCATATTGAAAACTAATATGAACAGTTTCAATAATGCTGAAAATGAAAAATATTATGGAAAATTCAAAAATCAAAAAGGCAAACGCCAACTTTCGAATCTACGCCGTATCTTAATATATTCGGAAATTTGAGAAAACAAGACTCAACCTTGCGTTAGCAAATGCAATGAGCCAAGGTGCGGCCTATGCAAGAATATTACTGAGGGAACATCCTTACAATTAAAAGAAAAAACCCTTCACGTAAAAGAAGATATGAATTGTACTGTGCAAAACGTTTTGTATGTATTGGTGTGTAACGGGTGTAATGAATATTACATAGGCCAAACAGGCGACAAATTACGAAATAGAAAACAGTGCATTAGCAACAAATTAGAGATCATCAACAAGACAAATGCCTGTAAGTGCACATATAGACAACTGTTGTAAAGCGGAACCTAAGTTTTCAATATTTCCATTTTACAAAGTTCATAAACATGATGTTTCAGCTAGACTGGCCAAAGAACGATACTTCATTGATGTTTTTACACCAAATCTAAACACTTTATGATGACGTGTCAAATTTTACGCACGTTGCGTACACATGTGTATGCATATTTGCTTAGTGACGTTGCTTAGAAACAGCGCATAGTTTGACGACATTATTGTTCTGAAGATCTGAAACCGGTTGACAATAATAAAAATACTATTAAACAGTCCATGTGCTAATGTTATTTACTTTACATATATATACATATATATGGTTTAGCAGTATGGTTCTGAGATGAAAGGCCTTTTAAGCAAAGGAGGGATTCGGGCATGGCAGATCCCAGAAAAGCCCAAGATTGTTGTCACTGAATATGTCTTATCATAAGGACAAGGCGTGTATATGGTTAAAAGGTGGGATCTAAACCGTTTCTGAGAAATGAGGCCCTTTTATGAGGTAGCAGGGAGAGAAATAACCCCTGCGGACCCCCAAGACGGGATGACTAATAAAAATGAACAATAATATATGTGATTATAGGATGAGGATTTGAATGGTTTCTGAGATATATGGCCTATTATGAAGTGGAGTCTTATCATAAGGAACAATAATATATATGGTTAAGGGGTGGGGATTTGAACGGTTTCTGGGATATATGGATTTTAATAAAGTAAATGGGTGGGGCATGGCCGTGGTACCCCGGGGGACCCGCATGCTGGTGTCACTAATTGCGTCTTATCATAAGGAATAAGAAAATGAATGGTTTAGGGGTGGAACAGAAGCTCAGATAAATGATCTTTTGTGAAGTCGAGAGGTGGAGCATGGCCCGGACGCGCCCTGGGTGACCCCTAGGTTGGTGTCACTGAAAGTGTATTATCATAAGGAACAGGAATATATATGGTTTAGGGGTGGGGATCTGTAAGGTTTCTGGAATATTTGGTCTTTTTATGAAGTGGAGGGGGTTGGGCATGGCCCCGGCACAAGTTGGTGTCACTGAATGCAACTTTTCATAAGGAATGGGAATATATATGGTTTAGTGCTGGGGATCTCAATGGTTTCTGAGATTAATGACCTTTTATGAAGTGGAGGGGGTAGGGCATGTCCCCGGCATATCCCGTTGGACCCCCAGGTTGGTATCACTTAATGCCTCTTACCATTTGAAACAATAATATATATGGTGTAGGGGTGGGGATCTGTAAGGTTTCTGAGATATAAGGTATTTTATGAAGATGAGGGGGCAGGGCATGGCCCCGGCACAACCTAGGGGACCCCCGGGTTGACATAAAAGCATATGGCTAAGAGAAGCTTACCCAAGGAACATTTCTATGTAAGTTTTGGTAGGTAGGTAGGTAGGTAGGTAGGTAGGTAGGTATGTAGGTACCTACCTATCTACAGAAACCCACCTACCCTCCAATACCTACCTACCAACCCACCCGTCAGGCTCGCCCGCACGTCTGCCCGCCTGCAAACCCACCCACCGACCAATTCGCTCACCCACCTACTTACCTAAAATAAACCTACCCACCTAGCTTCCTACCTAACTTCAAACCTCACCTGCCTACCTTACTAATTGCCTCCCTGCCAACCTACCAACTTGCCTGCCTACCAACGTACCAACCTACCTACCTGCCTGCCTACTTTCCCCAAAGACCTACCTACCTACCTATCTGTCTGCCTGCCCGTCGGTCTGCCTACTGACCTTCCTACCTGACTACCTACATACCTAAAACCGTACACTACTACTTTATGTAGGTAGGTAGGTAGGTTGGTAGGAAGGTAGGCAGGCAGGCAGGTAGGTAGGTCGGTAGGTAGGTTTGATTTGAGGTTTAACGGCATCGTCAACACTTTATAAGACATTTTGGACACGTTGCTTCCAATTTTGTGGGACTTTTAACCGACATTGAGATGAAATGACATCTCAATCCCTGTCGCCCAAAGGATTTATAAGCATGGATGGCCCGACTCGCAGCACTTCTACCTGTACACTTCTACTGTATGTATGTAGATATGTAGGTCAGTAGCAGGTAGGTAGGTAGAAATCACCATTCATTGGCCTGCAATTTATAACATTTATAAAGAATCGTTCTTCCCCCGAACCATTAGAGTTTGGAATGCCTTTCCCGATTCGATTATTTCGACAGGTGAAGGTGCTGATGACTGTGTAACTAAGTTCGCCTCTTTGGTTAGAGCTAGGGACTAACTTCCCATATCACAGGTTCTGGTGTAGGAATGTCATTTGTCGTGCCACCAGTAACAATTCTGATTCTGATACATCGCCTGGGCAGCCTTAGATCCTCCTAGCGGTTTACCAGTACTCGTGTGCGGTCAGTTTCAGCTCTGTTTGGAAGCATCATGCAGCCCATCTATTTCATCAAGCCCCGATGGGCGGGGCCGGTAGGTAGGGCGGGCGGGCAGACAAGCAGGCATGCAGGGTTTAGTAGGTAGGTAAATAGGGAGGTAGATAGGAAGGTAGGTATGAAGGTAGTTACCTACCTAGAAAGGTATGTAGGTGGACACGAAGGTAAGTAGGTAGGTTGTGTGGGTTAGTTTTTGGGATTGTAGGAAGGTAGGTTGGCAGGTATGGCGGGTGGATAGGTAGGTAGGTAAGAATGTCGGCAGTTAGGCAGATAGGTAAGTTGAATAGGGTGGGTGGGTACCTACCTACCTACCTACCTTAAACCGTACATTACTACCGCATGCAGGCAGGCAGACAGGCACGCATGCACCTATCTATACAAAACACACCGACCCTCCCTTTTCTACCTACCTGCCTGCCTGCCTACCTACAACCTACGTACCTAATTACGTACATAACTACCTATCTACTCGAAATCCCGCCCGCCTGTCGGCCCGCCCGCCCGCCAGCCAGCTAGCCACCAACAGACCAACTCACCCTCCCAACTGCCTACTTACCACAAACCGACCTACCTGACTGCCTACCAACGTACCTACCTGCCTACCCACGTACCTGCCTGCCTATCAACTACATGCCTGCCTGCCTGCCTACCAACGTACCTGCCTGCCTACATACCAACATACCTGCCTGCCTGCCTACCAACGTATCTGCCTGCCTTCATACTACCCGCTTTCCTGCCTGCCTACGCGTTCTGCCTGCCTGACTGCCTACCCGTTCTGCCTGCCTGTCTACACGTTCTGCCTGCCTGCATGCCCGTTCTGCCTGCCTGCATACCCTTTCTGTCTTCCTGCCTACCCGTTCTGTCTACCTGCCTGCCCGTTCTGTCTGCCTGCCTGCTTGATATGTCTGCCTGTTCTGCCTGTTCTGCATGTCTGCTTACATGACCGTTCTGCCTGCCTGCCCATTCTGCCGCTTGCCTGCCTGCCCGTTCTGTCTGCCTACCTACCTGCCCGTTCGGTCTGCCAGCCTAACTGCCGGTTCTGCCTGCCTGCCTACCAACATACCTGCCTGCCTGCCTACCAACGTATCTGCCTGCCTCCATACTGCCCGCTTGCCTGATTGCCTACCCGTTCTGCCTGCCTGACTGCCTACCCGTTTTGCCTGCCTGCCTGTCTAACCGTTTTGCCTGCCTGCATGCCCGTTCCGCCTGCCTGCATTCCCTTTCTGCCTGCCTGCCTACCCGTTCTGCCTACCTGCCTGCCCGTTCTACCTGCCTGATATGTCTGCCTGTTCTGCCTGCCTGCCTGCTTGTTCTACATGTCTGCCTACATGACCGTTCTGCCTGCCTGCCCATTCTGCCGACCTGCCTGCCTGTCCGTTCTGCCTGCCAGCCTGTCTGCCCATTCTGCCTGTCCGCTGGCTTGTCTATTCTGCCTGCATACCTGCTTGTCTGTCCATTCTGCCTGCCTTCCTGTCCGATCTGCCTGCCTGCCTAACCGCCCGTTCTGCCTGCCTGACCGTTCTGTCTGCCTGCTTACCTGCCCGTTCTGACTGCCTGTCTGCCCGTTTTGCCTGCCTGCATGCCCGTTCCGCCTGCCTGCATGCCCTTTCTGCCTGCCTGCCTGCCTACCCGTTCTGCCTACCTGCCTGTCCGTTCTGCCTGCCTGCCTGCTTGATATGTCTGCCTGTTCTGCCTGCCTGCCTGTTCTGCATGTCTGCTTACATGACCGTTCTGCCTGCCTGCCCATTCTGCCGCTTGCCTGCCTGCCCGTTCTGTCTGCCTACCTACCTGCCCGTTCGGCCTGGCAGCCTAACTGCCAGTTCTGCCTGCCTGCCTGCCTACCTACCAACATACCTGCCTGCCTACATACTGCCCGCTTGCCTGATTGCCTAACCGTTCTGCCTGCCTGACTGCCTACCCGTCTGCCTGCCTGCCTGTCTACCCGTTTTGCCTGCCTGCAAGCCCGTTCCGCCTGCCTGCATGCCCTTTCTGCCTGCCTGCCTACCCGCTCTGCCTACCTGCCTGCCCGTTCTGCCTGCCTGATATGTCTGCCTGTTCTGCCTGCCTGCCTGTCTGTTCTACATGTCTGCCTACATGACCGTTCTGCCTGCCTGCCCATTCTGCCGACCTGCCTGCCTGTCCGTTCTGCCTGCCAGCCTGTCTGCCCATTCTGCCTGTCCGCTGGCTTGTCTGTTCTGCCTGCATACCTGCTTGTCTGTCCATTCTGCCTGCCTTCCTGTCTGATCTGCCTGCCTGCCTAACCGCCCGTTCTGCCTGCCTGACCGTTCTGTCTCCCTGCTTACCTGCCCGTTCTGACTGCCTGTCTGACCGTTTTGCCTGCCTGCATGCCCGTTCCGCCTGCGTGCATGCCCTTTCTGCCTGCCTGCCTACCCGTTCTGCCTACCTGCCTGTCCGTTCTGCCTGCCTGATATGTCTGCCTGTTCTGCGTGTTTGTCCATTCTGCCTCACCGCTGGCTTGTCTGTTCTGCCTGCATACCTGCTTGTCTGTACATTCTGCCTGCCTTCCTGTCCGTTCTGCCTGCCTGCCTAACTGTCCGTTCTGCCTGCCTGACCGTTCTGTCTGCCTGCTTACCTGCCCGTTCTGACTGCCTGTCTGCCCGTTCTGCCTGCATGTCTGCCCATCGGTTCTGTCTTCCCGTTTTGCCTGTCTTCCCGTTCTGCCTGCCTGCCCGTTCTGCCTGTCTGCCTGCCTGCCCCTTCTGCCTGCCCGGCCTGTGTGCCCGTTCTGCAAGTCCGGCCTGCGTGCCCGTTCTGCCTGCCCGACCTGCCTTGCCTTCCCGTTCTGCCTTACCGGCCTTACGTGCCTATAACCGTATACTACTACTGTAGGTTTTGTTTGTTTGATTTGAGGTGTAACGTCCCCGTCTACACTGTAAAGGTCATTTTGGAGACATTGCTTCCAATTTTGTGGGACTTTTACCCGACATTGAGATGGAATGACATATCAAGCCCTTTCGCCGAATAAAACCAATAGGGTTTATCAGCATGGACGGTCCGCCTCGCACCGCGGTTCCTGGACAGGCTTAGATCCTCTAAGCAGTTTACCAGTACTAGTGTGCGGGCCGGATTCAGCTCTGCGGGGAAGCATCATGCAGCCCATATATTTCTTCAAGCCCCTATGGGCGGGGGCCGTCTACTGTAGGTAGGGAAGTAGGTAGGGTGGGTAGTCAGGTCGTTTTTTGTATGTAGGGAGGTAGGTGTGTGTGGGGTGTAGGTAAGTAGGTAGGTAGGTAGGTTTGCAGCTATGTAGACAGCCGGGTAGGTAGGTAGGTCGGTCGGTCGGTAGGTAGACAGACAGGCAGGTAAGCAGGCAAGTTTGAAGTTATGCAGGTAGGTAAGTATGAAGTTAGGTAGGTAGCTACGTAGGTAGGTAGATAGGTTGATTTTAGGTGGGTAGGTGGGCAGGTGGATTTGCAGGGTGGCAGGTAAATAGAAAGTAAGTAGGTTGTTCTTTAGGGTAGGTAGGTAGATGAGTAGGTAGGCAGGTACGTTGGTAAGCAGGCAGGTAGGCAGGCAAGTTGGTAGGTATGCAGGTAGGTAAGTAGTAAGGTAGGCAGGTAGGTAGGTATGAAGCTAGGTAGGTAGCTACGTAGGTAGGTAGATAGGTCGATTTAAGGTAGGTAGGTGGGTGAGTGGACTTGCAGGCGGGCAGGCGGGCCTGACGGGTGGGTAGGTAGGTCGGTCGGTAGGTAGGTAGGTATTGGAGGATAGGTGGTTTTGTGTATAGGTAGTAGGTAGCTACCTACCTGTACATACATACATACCTCGGCCCCCGCCTTTTGGGGCATGAAGAAATAGATAGGCTGCATGATGCTTCCACGCAGAGCTGAATTGACCGCACAAGAATACTAGTAAACTGCTTGGAGGATCTAAGCCTGTCCATGCAAAGCGGTGTGAGTCGGACCGTCCGTGCTTGTAAACCCTGTTGGTTTCTTTGGGCGACAGGGCTTAATATACCCACTCAAAAATGTAACTATACCAACTTCCGGGTAAATTCTAGTAGCTATCAGGCAGCCATTCAGCTAAGTGAGGTTGTAAACATGCGAATCGGACGTTTAGCTACAAAATGCATACATTTACATTTGTCCATACTATTCTGCTCAAGAGTTGTCTTGCAATATGTGCCTAGAAAGGTTTTGAAAGGAATTTGGCATTGCGCATGCGCAGATGATCATTTTTTGTCAGAGATGAAAGATTATGACCACTGATCATCGAAACTCACTTTACATTTCCAATATCTCATGATTTTGCCCTACAATCAAAGCTTTAATTTGTGAAATTCTCAGATTATCTCCCTTTCAATTAAAAATATAGCAATTTTCAAACTGTTGCTATTTCTATACCTGTCATTCAATTTTGCAGTTTCTTTAAAAAGCGCTTTGTTGCCACCATTGCTGTTAATCATGATGGAAAATAATGTAGAAAATTCATGAAGCATGTAGCACTACCAATTGCAATTTTCTATGGCGTTTCAATTGAAATCAGCAGTTTGCACACAACTTCAAAGAATGGGAGGCCTATACGCGATCGTCTGTTTCTCTTAGCGAATGGAACTAAAGTTACAAACCTTTTGTAAATAGACACACAGGGTATCTAATAAAAGGTGACATTTATCAAAGTTAAGAAATCTTGCGCTAAGTGTATTTTTTATGGTGTTAAATCTTGGCCTTTGTAATGATTTATTCTGCGAAATTATCACAGTGTCCCCTTGGGTGTTTAAAACAATAGCCCAGGCTGGCGAAGTTACATGAACAAAAACAGTTTGGACTTTAACATGGTAAAATGAGTCCTCTAACTAAAACAAAACAAATTTTGTGATTTTTTGTAGTAACTATGGTAACAGAAGCAATTTTATGTATAGGAACTTTTTTGACTCGGTATATATCATTTCATCTCAGTGTGGGGTAAAAGTCCTACAAAATTGGAAACAACGTCTCCAAAATGACCTATACAGTGTTGACGGGGACATTAAACCTCAAATCAAACAAACACATACATACATACATACATACATACATACATACATACATACATACATACATACATACATACATACATACATACATACATACATACATACATACATACTACCTATCTACCTACCTACCTACCTGACTACCTACCTACTGACATTCTTACCTATCTACCTACCAACCTTCCCGCCCGATTAGGCTCCATGGTGCTTCCACGAAGAGCTGAAACCGATCGCACATGAGTAACCATACAGCGCTTAGGAGTGGCAAAGTGGTACGAGTCGGACCGATCAAACATATAAACCCAATTGGTTTCATTCGGCTGCAGGCTGAGATGTCATTTCATCTCAGTGTCGGGAAAAAATTCCACAACATGGAAGCCAGGTCTTCAAAATTACCTAAAAAGTGTTGACGGGGACGTTAAACCTCAAATCGAACAATCAAGTTTTGGAGACAGACGTCATTATCCATCTGTCGGACTCTCTGTCTTACGGCATATAGATTATCTTACATGAGTGCTCATGCATTTCATGAAAAGAGTATCTTACAGCCGTGTAGTTTACTTTTGCGCATCTGCGAAATCTGCGCACAAGGATAAGATTAAGTCATTGAAGTTCGACACGAAGATAACAGCAGCATCACTGCTACTACTACTACTACCAGCAGCAGTAACACTAATTTAGTCCTTTAGATAAATCTTGTTTCATTGCGCGCATTTTTTATGAAATAAGCACCCCACTCTATATACCGTGAGACCAAAATACCATTTCACATCGCAATGGTCCGAGCCTGGCCCGGGTCACATGTGAGACGCCAAGTTCTGCAATGGAATGCCAGGTGGTTTCGCTCCGGGTACACCGGTTTTTGCCCACCTTCTGAATAAACTATCGGCTCAATATACATGAAATAATCTTGAAAGGGTCGCTAAACCAAAGCAAAACCAAGAGACCATTGATGGATAATAACGTATATGTGCAAAGCTATTACTTGTACTCGGTATCGATTGATTACGTCACGCTAATTAACTTCCCGGAATGCGTATGCATCTAAATATTTTTTTTTGTGAATCTAAATGTGTTTTGAAAATCAAACCACGTTTATGCATTAAGATGAAGTTGTGAATATAAATGTGTTTTGAAAATTTAAACCGCATTTAAAATCATTTTGTATCATTTAAATATAAAATTAAACTCAAATAATATTTTGCAATTTAAATAATTATATAGCAGTCAAAATAAAAAGTTTATACATCTAAAACTAAAAATATTGCGCCTACATAATGATTTTGCATTCAAATAATTCAATTTATCATACATTTAGTAAAAAATACTTAGTGTTTGAATATGCGATACGAACGTGACACCAATGCACGTATCACGCTTGCACGTGCTGCCATATCGCATGGGCTTTATCATACCCCCAAAATCCATATCACAAACCTTTATCGCACCCCTAAGCCTTTATCATACCTCTGACGTCACCATATTCGGAACACGCGGCGTTCTTCCTTTTGCGGCATTTTGCATTTGTTGTTCAGGACGCCATTTGCAATTTGCAATATTTTCGTCTGTTCGAACTGTTTGGCAAAAAAAAAAAAACAAAAAAAAAATAAAAACAAAAAAACAACAACAACAAAAACATTGCACGGCGCAGGGATTACGAGAGGAAAATGGGCGAAAGAACGATGCAGGGGATTGCTAACAGACTTTTGGATCTCGATAATATTACCGAGCAAAGAAATTCTAGTGATTCGGTAAACAATGGAAACGTGAATGCAGTGACGAACGATGTCGGCGAGATTGAATTTTTTTAAAAAGTGAAATGTATGATAAATAGATTATGATATGGCATTTTTCATATCATACCCCTTATCAGCCCTCGACCCATATCAGCCCTCGGGCCTTCGGCCCTCGGGCTGATATGGGAGTCTCGGGCTGATATGGGGTATGATATGAAAAATGCCATATGATAATCTCTATATATCATTTAAATGTATTATATGCATATGAATTTTATTTATTAAATTTTGCAACATATCACACGCCATAAGAAACACCTAAAAGTGACATGTGCATTCCTAACCAGGGCGAATGCGAGGACTGTTCAAATATGAATGCAATTAAGCACATAAAAATGATTCCGTGATAGATTTCGATGAAAAATGTATTTTGTCCCCTCAAAGTACTCCCCTTTAACAGATATACAAACTTTCAGTCTTCTGATCCAATCATTGAATGCATTTTGGTATGTATTATTTTCGAGGTATACTATGAAGGCACTGGAATATTACAGAGCGAGGTGTTTGCGCTGTACAAATTTTCGACCAGAAATGTATTTTTTCAGCCGCGGGAACAAAAAAAAAAAAAAAAAAAAAAGTCACACGGGGCAAGGTCAGGGGAATACGGGGGGTGAGGGAGTTCAACAACCTTTTCCTGCTTCAGATAGTCTTGCACAATGAACGCCTTGTGCGATGACGCATTGTCATGTAGCAATCTGATATTTGCCAAACCAGTTGCGGGTCTTCGTTCTTTGAAATATTTCTTCAATTTTCGAAGAACTTTATTGTTGTAAAACTTCGCATTTACAGATTTGCCTTTAGGCACATTAACCTGAATAGCAGGGCCCTGATTTGGAAAGAATATGGCATACATTACCTTCTTGACGCTCATGGTCCGCTTTGCAATGCATGGTCTTTTGCAATACTTTATTGCCCATATTTTGTTCTGAATCTTTCGTTTTGGCTCAAAAAAGTGAACCCATGTCTCGTCACCTGTGACGACATTAGCGAAAGACCGTGTATTGTAATTTGGAAACTTTTTAAGCAACTTCTTGGCGCACTGAACGCGTGTCTTTTTCTGCTCATCTGTCAACAGATGGGGAATCCATCTAGCACAGATCTTTCTCATTTTCAAATCCCGTTTCAGAATTGTATGAGCTGCTCCTAATGAGATGCCAACCATACTAGCTATTTGCCTAGTGGTGTATCGTGCATCGGTAGCAACTATTTCTTTCACTCTAGCAACCATCTTGGCAGATGATGCTCTTTTCGGCCGACGATCATGCGGTGCATCTTCTGTTGAGCCTAGCCCACAGCTGAATTTCTTACACCAACGATAAACTGTCGGAAAAGACATTTCATTATGCCCATAAACCGAACATATTTCATCAAAAATGTCTTTGCATCGTATACCAAGAATACAAAGATTCTTAATATAGGACCGTATTTCAACGGCGTACTCTGATCTTCTTCCAACCATGTTTTGTATTAGTATACAAGAGCAGACAGTGTTTATCGAACGATATACACGGCTAAAGTGGACGGATTTTAACAGGTTTGGTATCAATGTATAGGTAAAATGTTTTTCTTCGCTGTGATATTTATTTCCAGGTGATTTTCGCATTAATGCATGAGAAAACGTTCTACTTGCATTCATATTTGAACAGTCCTCGTATAATTGATTCTAATACCCATTATCTTTTACCTAAAGAAACACACGATCATTTCAAAATTTAGGGATGTCAGGTTATGTTTTCTTCAAATAATTAAACTGTTTGCAAACAGCGTAAGCCCCGATCAGACGCCGAAGAAGGCGGCATTTGATCTGGACCTGCACTGTTTTACCATCATCCGCTATCCTTTGTTTTCACTGACGTCAGTCACGAGCAAGTACACAAATACCCATAATGCCGCGCACACAGCCATTTTGATTCCCTAGCCACTGTAAAAAATACTTAATATTAATGCATAGTGTACCGGCGAATGTGAAAAAAAAAATGAAAAAAAAAAAAAAAAAAAAAAAACATCAGAGATTCAAGATTACCCCTATACATGAAAAGTAGAAGCAAAACAAAGATCAGGAGTCGATACAATTAACTTACTCTACCCATCAACGTCACCGAAGGGGAAAAAAAACACAAACATGAAGTGATCAGACCATAATGGAAACATAAACAAAGGATGGCCATAAGGACAGTTACTTTCCCACAAAATGGCCAAATGGCCATCCAAAATAAAAAGACACAAGTGATACACACAGTAAGTAACAAACAACAACAAAAATAAACTGCCACAGAAGAACCGCCTTGGAACGGTCAGTGGAAAGAATTCCACTGGGGGGCTTAAATCGATTTTACATGGCCATAATCCTCGCCCTTCCCTCTGTCGCGGTATACACTAATTTTGTTTAGTCCGGATGAAGGCTTCCTAACTCATCAGTGTAACATCTCCGAGAACATACAAATAAAAAAAAAACTACATACTGAGATGAAATAAGGTTGAGGACTCGACAGCATACAACAACAGAATTTCTGGGGCAAAAGAAAACCAACAGTTAGACTCCGAGGGGCCCGAACAAAGACGGAGCATCAGGCGCCAACCAACATAATGAACTTTGTTGATGATTTTAGCGATTATTTTCGTAAATGGCCAGATCTTATCTAGGTGGATATTTTTCTTGACCGTAAGACTCTGTCCGCTAAAATTTTTGAAAATATCCTTTCGGACAGGAGTCCCCTTTACGGGCACCCTGTCCAAAAGTGCATGCCCAGAATACGGCGTCTGATCACGACCTTATTTTTTTGCAAAATGCTCAACCATTTTCTGATTGAACGTTTTGGTAACAACTGACCCCCCCCCCCCACAAATGTCCGTTCGATTCCAGCTGTACATAGCGAGGGAGTTTCCTATCTATCTATCTATCTATCTATCTATCTATCTATCTATCTATCTATCTATCTATCTATCTATCTATCTATCTATCTACAGTCAAAATCGCCGAATCGGCCACCTTTATAAGAGCGCCTCCTGTGTAAAAGCGCCGGTATGAAACATTCCCGATGATTTTCACTATATAATTTAACTGCATAAAAGCGCCACCTCTTTAAATGCGCCATCGGCCAGTAAATCAATTCCCAAAACGCTAATTGTTCTTCAAAAGACGGCCACCCCATACCTGTTGAATTCGATAATCCAATTATCTAGTCGGATAATTGCTTGGTGTTGACAATTGAATCCAATTATGTCAACAAAATGTGTGAAAGTTGGATACAGGTAGATATGCCTTCAGGGAAAACGGTCTGCAGTTAACTCACTCTCGCGAACTCGCGTTATTTCTCGCATAGTCACGTGTGATTTGAAAGGAAATTTTACCTGTGTTTACTCATTCTCGCAAACTCACGTTATTTCTCGCATGGTCTCGGGCGATTTTACAAGAAAAGTTTGACAGTTTTGTGAAAAGAGAGAGAAAAAAAAATCGGTATGTATTATAAATCTCTAATTCATAAAGAATTGACCTTCTAATGGTGTTTTTGGTATAAAAGTTCCTTGATCGTAATAAGGCCGAAAGCCGAAGTTGTCGGACGGTCGGCGGGCCGAAAAAACGTTTCGATGGAAAACACATCGAACTGCCTTACTTCGTGTTGTTGGCTAGATCTTACATAAAATACATGATTTTTAACATTAATACTTGTTTCTATTGAGGATTACACTAATTTTTCATAGCTCATATTTGTGATTTCGAGAATCAAGTCTAGACGTTTCGCCCCCATGTTTTTCGGCCTTGAAAATGGTAATAATAGTGCGGCGACATATTTCATTAAGAATTTCATTTCTGGCTGAACCTCCATAAGACAACAACCTGTGTATAACAGCCAATTCCTCCATTCCCAAAAGTGGCTCTCTTATACAGGTTATCTATCTATCTATCTATCTATCTATCTATCTATCTATCTATCTATCTATCTATCTATCTATCTATCTATCTATCTATCTATCTATCTATCTATCTATCTATTCTTCTACTGAGTCGGTCATATTTTGCCATTACCTCAGTCTGGAATGGATTAAGGGGTCGACCAAACGTTACCAAGTTTAAAAGCATGTTTGCTAATGTTCCCGAGACTATCACTGACTTATCAGAATAACGGTTACTGATAGAAAAAAAAATCAGACTTTTGCGTATTACGGGTTATCTATAGAATCCCGACTGGAATCATGGGTTGAGCTTAGCAAACAGTGTTGATCCAGATTAAACGCTCAAAACGCTTGAAACTGGAATTTAATGGGTAAATGAAACAGCTTATATCTCAGTCCGCCGGCCTCGTTAGCTCAGTCGGATGCACGTCTGACTGGGAATCAGGAGGACCCAGATTCAAGAACTGCCGGTGTCGGCAACATTCTTTCTCGGAGATTGATCATGGAATCTTCTCTACGGTCATTCTCTCCCTATTACTGATTCAAGAAGGGCAGTGGTCAGTTTCTGCTCCAAGTGAAACCAATAGGGTTAGAATGTTAGAGCTAATAGCTATAGTAATCACGTGATAAACGTCTGGAACGCTTTACCAAACAATGTTGTGATGGCGCCCTCCGTAAACGCGTTTAAGGGTCGGCTTAACAAGCACTGGAGTGGACACTCATGTAAATTCAACGCCAACTGCTATGAGCCCGGACACGCAACAGGTCAAAATAACTACAGTTCGAATGCGCCCCAACAAACCCTATAGGGCCTTCTATTGACGTCGAGGATGGTAAAAAATGGTTTATAAGCATGGACGGTCCGACTCGCACCACTTTGCCTGGGCAGCCTTAGATCTTCTAAGCGGTTTACCAGTACTTGTGTGCGGGTCGATTTCAGCTCTGCGTGGAAGCATCATGCAGCCCATCTATTTCTTAAAGCCATGGGCGGGCCGATTGTTTGAGGCGAGGCACAAAAGTTAGAAAATATATATATATATTCTTTTCTTATTTTGCATAGCATCAAAGGGCCCCATGCCTTCGGGGCTTGCAAAAAAGGTTGGGCTGCACGGTTCTTCCACACAGAGCTGACACGGACCGATCATTCTTATACTGGTAAACCGCTCCCAGACAGGGTTGTGTGAGTTGGACTGAACCAGCACTCTAAATTGTGTATTACGTTGTCCCTTAAATCCTAGATTTTTAGCTCACCTGAGCCGAAGGCTCATGTGAGGTATTAGTATACCACGAGCCGGCGTCCGTCGTCCACACTTTCAACGAAGTATATCTCTGGAACCAGTGGGCCGGCCTTGATCAAATTTCATATGAACCATCATCAGGTAGGGGGAAAGGCTGTATTAGGTTTTCGTGCAGATCGGATGAGAACTCTGGTTGCCACAGCAACAAAGAGCTCCCATAGGCTTAACATAGGAAAAAGCTTGTCATCACTCTAGCTCCGTCATTTTTTTTTCTGATCGACTTCATTCTTGCAGATAACGAGGACAGGCATGAAATCTCGATCAAGTTCGATTTTGGGCTGAATCGGATTATTCACTCAGGAGTTACGTGCCCTTGAGCGTTGAAAAAATTGCCTATTGACTTAACATGGGGAGAATGTTGTCATCACCGTAGCTGCTTCAATTATTTTCAGATTTGCTTTATTCTTGCAGATAACCAGCACAGCCATGAAATCTCGGTCAAGTTCGATAACTGGCAGAATCGGATCATTCACTTAGGAGTTACCTGCCATTGTGTGTTTTTGCATAAGGGTTAATGGGAATTTCAAAAATGTATATCTTAAAGACTACTTGGCCAACTTTGATCAAATTTCATGTGTCGCATTATTGGGCAAGTGGACAGGCATCATTAGGTTTTCAGGCAGATCTGAGTGGAACTCTGGTTGCCATGGCAACATCTAGCTCCCATAGACTTCACATAGGAAAAAGCTTGTCATCACTCTAGCTCCGTCAATTTTTTTCTGATCGACTTCATTCTTGCAGATAACCAGTACAGGCATAAAATCTCGGTCAAGTTCGATTTCGGGCCGAATCAGATAATTCACTCAAGAGTTACGTCCCCTTGAGCGCCCGAAAAATTGCCTATCGACTTAACATGGGGAAAATGTTGTCATCACTGTAGCTGCTTCAATTTTGTTCGGATTGGCTTCATTCTTACAGATAACCAGCACAGCCATGAAATCTCGGTCAAGTTCGATAATTGGCAGAATCGGATCATACACTTAGGAGTTACCTGCCCTTGTGCATTTTTGCATAAGGGTTAATGTGAATTTCAAAAATGTATATCTTGAAGACTACTTGGCCGACTTTGATCAAATTTCATGTGTAACATTATTGGGCAAGTGGAAAGACTGCATAAGGTTTTCATGCAGATCTGAGTGGAACTCTGGTTACCATGGCAACATATAGCTCCCATAGACTTAACATAGGAAAAAGCTTGTCATCACTCTAGCTCCGTCAATTTTTTTCTGATCGACTTCATTCTTGCAGATAATAAGGACAGGCATAAAATCTCAGTCAAGTTCGATTTTGGACCGAATCAGATAATTCACTCAGGAGTTACTTGCCCTTGAGCGACTAAAAAATTTCCTATAGACGTAACATGGGGAGAATGTTGTCATCACCATAGCGGCCTCACCTGAGCCGAAGGCTCCAGTGAGCTATTAGTATACCAAGGCTCCGTCGTCCGTCGTCCGTCCGTCGTCCACACTTTCAATGAAGCATATCTCTGAAGGCAGTCGACCAATCTTGTTCAAATTTTATGTGTAGTACCATTGGGCAGGGGGAAAGGCTGCATAAGGTTTTGCGGCTAGTCTGGTCAAAACTGTGGTAACCGTGGCAACCAATAGCTCCCATAGACTTAACATGGGAAAAATGTTGTGACCACGATAGCAGCTATATTTTTATTCAGATCAGCTTCAAACTTGCAGGTAACGAGGACAGGCATAAAATCTCGGTTAAGTTCGATTTTGGGCCGAATCGGAATATTGACCTCGGAGTTACGTGACCTTGAGCGACAAAAAAATTGCCCATAGACTTAACATAGGGAAAATGTTGTGACTACGATAACGACTTGAATTTTTTTCAGATCAGCTTCAAACTTGCAGGTAATGAGGACAGACATTAAATCACGGTTAAGTTCGATTTTGGGCCAAATCGGATTATTTGCCTTGGAGTTACCTGCCCTTGAGCATAAACAATACGTTGTGACCACGATAGCAACTTTATTTTCATTCAGATCAGCTTCAAACTTGCAGGTAACGAGGACAGGCATAAAATCTCGGTTAAGTTCGATTTTGGGCAGAATCGGAATATTGACCTCGGAGTTACGTGACCTTGAGCGACAAAAAAATTGCCCATAGACTTAACATAGGGAAAATGTTGTGACTACGATAGCGACTTGATTTTTTTTCAGATCAGCTTCAAACTTGCAGGTAACGAGGACAGACATAAAATCACGGTTAAGTTCGATTTTGGGCCGAATCGGATTATTTGCCTTGGAGTTACCTGCCCTTGAGCATGAAAAAATACGTTGTGACCACGATAGCAACTTTATTTTTATTCATATCAGCTTCAAACTTGCAGGTTACGAGGACAGGCATAAAATCCCGGTTAAGTTCGATTTTGGGCCGAATCGGAATATTGACCTCGGAGTTACGTGACCTTGAGCGACAAAAAATTTGCCCATTGACTTAACATAGGGAAAATCTTGTGACTACGATAGCGACTTGAATTTTTTTCAGATCAGCTTCAAACTTGCAGGTAACGAGGACAGACATACAATCTCGGTTAAGTTAGATTTTGGGCCGAATCGGATTATTTGCCTTGGAGTTACTTGCCCTTGAGCATAAAAAAATTCGTTGTGACCACGATAGCAACTTTATTTTTATTCAGATCAGCTTCAAACTTGCAGGTAACGTGGACAGGCATAAAATCTCAGTTAAGTTCGAATCGGAATATTGACCTCGGAGTTACGTGACCTTGAGCGACAAAAAATTTGCCCATAGACTTTACATAGGGAAAATGTTGTGACTACGATAGCGACTTGAATTTTTTTCAGATCAGCTTCAAACTTGCAGGTAACGAGGACAGACATAAAATCTCGGTTAAGTTCGATTTTGGGCCAAATCGGATTATTTGCCTTGGAGTTATCTGCCCTTGAGCATAAAAATACGTTGTGACCACGATAGCAACTTTATTTTTATTCATATCAGCTTCAAACTTGCAGGTAACGAGGACAGGCATAAAATCTCGGTTAAGTTCAATTTTGGGCCGAATCGGAATATTGACCTCGGAGTAACGTGACCTTGAGCGACAAAAATTTGCCCATAGACTTAATTAGGGAAAATGTTGCGACTACGATAGCGACTTGAATTTTTTTCAGATCAGCTTCAAACTTGCAGGTAACGAGGACAGACATAAAATCTCGGTTAAGTTTGATTTTGGGCCGAATCGGAATATTTGCCTTGGAGTTACCTGCCCTTGAGCATAAAAAAATACGTTGTGACCACGATAGCAACTTTATTTTTATTCATATCAGCTTCAAACTTGCAGGTAACGAGGACAGGCATAAAATCTCGGTTAAGTTCGATTTTGGGCCGAATCGGAATATTGACCTCGGAGTTACGTGACCTTGAGAGACAAAAAAATTTGCCCATAGACTTAACGTAGGGAAAATGTTGTGACAGAAATAGCGACTTGAATTTTTAGCTCACCTGAGCCAAAGGCTCCAGTGAGCTGATAGTATACCAAGGCTCCGGAGTCCGTCGTCTGTCGTCCGTCCATCCGTCGTCCACACTTTCAATGAAGCATATCTCAGAAGGCAGTCGACCAATCTTGTTTAAATTTTATGTGTAGCACCATTGGGCAAGGGGAAAGGCTGCATTAGGTTTTGGAGCTAGTCTGGTTCATTTGTTCCTTCATTCTTCTTTCTCTCCATATAGAGATAATAGACCAATGTTAAATTTTTAATCAAAGATTTCTCAGGAACTATAAAAGCTAGAAGCATCAAATTTGGTATTCAATAGAATAATGATGACTTATTTTGTGTAAGAGACATTGGGCTTTCTCAGCTTATTTGTTCATCTGTTCTTTCATTCTTCTTTCTCTCCATTTTGACTAATGTTAAATTTTCGTCAAAGATTTCTCAGGAACTATAGAAGCTAGAAGTCTCAAACTTGGAATGCAATGCAATAATGATGACTTATATCATGTAAGGGTCAATGGGCTGGATTCTATTAGCAGATTTAGTAGTCAAGTCTGTGAATTGTTAAAACTTAAGTTCCTCAGGTGAGCGTTTTAGGCTCATTGAGCCTCTTGTTTGTTGTTGTTTTAAGTCCTACAATACCAATGGGATTGATGGTAGCTTTGCTTGCCCTTGCCTTCTTCAGTCAGTTTCTGAGTTTCTTCTCCTTGGTAAGTTATAATTTTATGCATTTAAAAAAACTTACATTCCAGGATTTTTTATCGGCTATACATGCGTTCGTTCATACATGCACAAGAACAAACTTTTATGTGTCAACCCTCATGTTTAAGGAACTCAAAAACACATGGGTTCAATGTTGGGCGACAAAAGTGGTAGTTCAATTTAACCATTTTTTGTGTCAAATGGACTCTTCCACCTTAGTAGCAGTCCATTTCAAAATTTAGGGGTGTCAGGTTGTGTTTTCTTCACAAACTTTTTGGAAATTGGCTTAAAGTTTTGCAAACAGTGTAGGCCCTGATCAGATTTCGCGTCTCTGATCTGGGCCTGCACTCTGTGCCAGGGTATCCGTTTTGGGGGTTTTCGGTACAAAATGGGTTTAAGGGGGCAAATTTTCATTGCTGCTAGTTGATAGGGATGTGTTGTAATGCTTTGACAGTCACAAGCAGGTATCAAAACTTAAGGTGCGCCGTACTTAAGCTAGGGAAACAAAATGGCGGACGGGTGGGTGCACATATTTTGATGACGTCACGAAATAACAACGCATATTTAGATTGGTCTTTCTTTCTTTCTTTCTGCTGATACTGCGTGGGTCACATTTGACCATTGTAATACCGCAGGTGTACAGTCCATACACTCCAGCAGGATGTAATTACGGCAGAGGACTTAGCCTGCCCAGGGGATGGATCTCCCTGCACAGGTAGCCTCAAATTAACGCCCCGATCCGAAGGACGGTCCACTTTATGACATTCATCCCTACAAATGATGCCAATGGAGTGTGTTCGGACACCGAAATTTTATCGCCGCTGCGGGGGATCGAACCCGGAACCTCTAGCATCAAAGGCAAGTGCACTAACCACTGAGCTATCACGCTCCACTTTTAAGAGAATATAACTGAACTCTGTTATATTGTCTATAACTGAATACTTTTAACCCATTTTGTACTGAATGGAATCTCTCATATGAGCGCTAGAGTATTTCAAATCAAAGCGCCAACGGCACTGAAATGACAGATTCTTTGAAAAAATCATAACACTATGAAAACTTACAGAAAACCTTTCTAAAAAGAGCTTAAAATTTAGAAAGGTAGTTCTGCAAATTCCAATATATGATATGTTTGCAAATGTCTATAGACCGGTGGTATTATGAAACGCCATTCGATGTTTCAATTTTTTGAAAGAAACTATTTACGTTTTCAAAACCAAACATTAAAATTCAAGTTTTATCAATGCTACTGTCCATAAGTAACAGTTGTTGTTTGGTGAGTTGTGGACACCTCTACCCAAAGATACTCTATGGGAAAGAGATCGGAGGAGAAAGGCTGGCTAGTTCAGTACATAAATTCCATTGGCTTGAAGACATTTTTGAGTAAGAACAGCACTATGAGCCCGCTCGTAATCCTGCTGGATAAGATATCCCGGATTCTGAGCGTAAACAAATAAATGGAACCATGTGAGGCCGAAGCACTTGACTGATGTAACGTCTCGCTGTTCAATCCACGTCTCAGCTATGATCTTGAATGTCCTTAAAGGATTCTGGAAATGGATTCTTTTTTCTTCTCCCTAGATTCTGTTTATCATTTTATATCTTGTGTCTGTAAAAGTAGCTCTGATAAAATCTGCACTTTTGTGTAAACTCAAATAATTCTCTCTGGGCAGTAAATCTGATAGCAATCGCTGAAACTCGGAATCAACCAGCTGTATGACGTCATGCTAGAAAGGTATTTATCAGCTGTTTGTACAAGTAATGGTGATTTCTTGTGTAACACAAACTGGTGTTGGAAATATAAATTTAGGAAATCTTTATCCTACCTGTAGTATTAACCCATTTTGTACCGAAAACCCCAAAACGGGTACCCTGGCAAACAGTGCAGGACCAGATCAGATGTCTGATCAGGGCCTACACTGTTTGCAAAAGGTTCAGCCATTTTCATAACAAATTTTGAAGAAAACACAAACTGACACCCCCTGGATTTCGAAATGGACTCCTGCCAAATATAAGGAGGAAGGTTCCATTTGGTACAAAAAGGGTTGAAGGCTAGTTGTTTTTCTTTTGAAACAATTTTGAATAAGGTGTATTGTGCAGCATTTGGATGCAACAGTAAATTAGTTAAAGGATGTGGTATTCTTTTTTTTTTTTTTCAATTTCCTAAAGATGAAAGAAGGCGACGGAACTGCATTATTATTGCAAACGAGCAGACTTTACAGAAACTTCTGCCTCTAGAACTTTATGTTCTAAGCACTTTAGTAGTGAACAGTATGAAACTTGCCCAGTATGGTTACACAAATAAAAAGACAAAAAATTGAAATCTGATGCGATTCTGGACATTGAAATACTAAGGGCACAAACTGGAAAGAGAGCTTCAAACCAAAAACTGAACATATGAAAAAAGGAGACAAGCAGGAGGAGAACATTTACTTGTACTTGCATGTGAAAAGTGAAGGTTTACCTGAACTGCCCACAGAATTGTCTATATTAGCATAATAAATACATAAATAAATAAAACCTTGCAAGAAAGAATATATATATAGTGATAACAGAATGATATTTGTCTTTTTCCATATAAACTGTTGTGGGTATTCAGTAGAACCACCTCACTGGGGCGGTTCTAATGAGTACCCACATTCTGCATATAAAATGTGTTGTTGATATTCATAAGAACACTACAGGTACTCATTAAGAATGCCTCGCATGATGTTGGTGTTAGAACTGCCTCACTTATGAAGTTAGAATGAGTACCCACATTCTGCATACAAAATTTGTATTGTGGATATTCATTAGAACCACTACATGTACTCTTTCAAAATGCCTCACCAAGAACCGAGAGGCCGGCCTCGGTAGCTATGCGGATGCACGTCTCACTTGCGCGTTCGATACCTGCCGAGGTCGGTAACATTCTTTCTTAGAGATTGATCATGAAATCTTTTATACGGTCTCTCTCTCCCTTCCGCTGAATCAAGAAGGGCAGTTGTCAGTTTCTGGCGGAAGAATGTGCACTGTACTGTTTAACCACTTATGTATAAGCCTGCCCAGGAAAGTGGATAGGTAAAACTGCCCAGCTCTAAAATGAACCAAATAAGTGTTGACTGGGCCGTTAAACTCCGAAATAAACAAACAAAGAACCTCATGTTGTGGGTATAAGAACCACCTCATTTATGCAGTACCCACATTCTGCCTACAAAACCTTTATTGCGGATATTCATTAGAACCACTACATGTACTCCTTAGAAATGCCTCATCAAGAACCGAGCCTCATGTTTGTGTATAAGAACAGAACCGCCTTGCTGATGCGGTTCTAATGAGTACCTACATCCTGCATCCAAAACCTGTGTTGTGGTTATTCATAAGTACCACTACAGGTACTCATTAGAAGTGCCTCACCGAGAGCTGAGAGCCTCACGTTGTGGGTATTAGAACAGCATTGCTGAGACAGTTCTAATGAAGACCAACAACATGGGTTTTTATTATGTGGGTACATGTATATATTTCTTGGAACCTCGCCATACGAGTTCTGATGAATACCTACAATATATTTCACATCAAGTTCTGCCCCATTGTATTCCATTTTATTGTAATTAATTAATAAAAAGTGATGTAGTCAATGTAAATATTCTATCCCTATCATCCAAACTTTCTAGTATGACGTCAGAGCACATCTGTATGGAAGCCGATAGGGGACATTTTGACTTGTGACTTTTGAACTTGTGACTTATGACTTGCGACGTCGGAGTTGCATGCCTAATTTTTGCGACTTATGACTTTTGACTTTCGACAAATCTGACGCAGTGGAAGACGGCGGTCAACGACGGTGTTGATCCAGCGATTTTGCTGCTCCTGTATTACATTGTTTGATGAATGCCATTAAGAAGACTTGTTTATGTTTTTTACTCTGTTTTTGTTATCTTTGTATGACTTATGACTTGCGACTTATAACTTTGACTTGTGATTTATGACTTGTGACTTATCACTTTCGACTTATGACTTACTAACTTTTGGTGCAAACCCGAAAAATATCGGGTAGCGGACAACGGCACCGACAATTCCGGTGTATATTGTTTAGAAATGCCACTTAGAAGTCCCTGTTTCATGTATTATCAACTCTGTTTTAGTGACAATTTACTACCGCCTGTGTTGTTTAGATTCGCGCCAAGAAATTGTCTTAAGTTGCAAGTCAAAACTCAAAAGTCATAAGTGACAAGTCATAAGTCGAAAGTCACAATTCGAAAGTGAAAAGTCATAAGTGACAAGTCAAAACTCATAAGTCAAAATTCATAAGTGACAAGTCATAAGTCTTAAAAATTCACAAAATCAGAGTAAATAACATACCATATGATCTTTTCGGTGGCATTTTTCAAACAATATAAAACAGAAGGAGAAAAATCGCTTGCCTCACCGGAATCTTAGCCGTCGTTGTCCGAAATCGGCCGTTGCTTGAGGTATGTCAAAAGTCACAAGTAAAAAGTCATAAGTCGCAAGTCGGTAGTCACAAGTCGTTAGTCACAAGTCAAAATGTCCCCTATCGGCTTCCATACATCTGAGGTTTATCTCAATACCTGTCGGAATTTCTCGCAGCAGATGCAGTAGCAATTAAAATCTAGAGATTTACACACTGATAGATCCACTTCTAGACAACCTAAAAATTAGCTGTTTTCAGAAGATGAATGCATTTAGAGATTTTTATCATTTTTTTATAATTTCAAATCCATTTCCAGTCCCCTTTAATGACACTAAGCTGCGTTCGCTAACTACACGCAATAGCTCGCCACACAATTACGCTTATTTCACCCGATTTGTCATGCTCTATTACGTGCGCATCGCCTCGGCATACCTTACACCTATACGTCGAAACACCCGGAAACGACAACCGGCGTGATTCACGCTGAAGTGCGATTTGTCACTGAAACGCATATGTCAGTCGCTTAGACCCAAATTTACCTAATTCATGCACTAGCGTAAGTGTTCCGTACTGTGTCGACGCGTTAGCTTTGGTCACGACAGGGACGTCTAGCTCTCAAACGTGCATCGCATAAGGGCGACGATCAGTGTCAGTGCTTATTAGTCGATAGTTGAGATCCCTTGTTTATCTGCAGGTACAGTGTAGCAGCTGCCGGCGGAAATCTGTTTCGCATATGCGTCTGACGGTCGAATCGATCTTGGGGTACTGACGTCGGTATTCCGCTACGTCGACGTCTACTAGCGTCTTCTGTAGTAAGATGTCGCTCCAATAGACGATAGATCACATACATGTGGCACCCAAAATCAGAGTCAACGGCATCCGCTTTCCGACCAGCTTCTACCTGTCCAGGGGCAGGCTCACGATCCTTTAATGAAAAATGTTGCAATACGCTCTCACCAAATGCTTTTTTGAGAACAAATTGCCGTTTCTTCTTTTCTAGGCACGACCTTACATTACACATCTAAAGTTTGATCCTGAACATGTGGTTTCGATCAATACTGGTGTGAGGGTGGTGCACAGGATCGACGTGGCCGGGCTGGTAACCAGACGTCACGGTTGATTGATTTAACCTTTTTAGCTTAAGGGCATGGTGCCTAAGTGTGTTGTAAGAATCAAAGCACTGAGAGTGTGAGGTGTAGGTTGGAGTAAAAGGCCTAGGCTGAGATTTAAACTGTTTCATTTAACTCTGAAATTCAAAACAAATAGTGAAGATTTTGATAAGAAGACGCGTTCGGCAGCGTCTGATCTTGGTCTACACTGTTTGCCAAGCTCACCCTATGATTCTTCCGTCTTATGGAATACCCCGATCTCACTGCGGCTATTTTCTACAAGACAAAAAGTTATTCTGACAAGTCAGTGATAGTCACGTAGACATTAGCACTGAAGCGCTTTTCTAATTATCAACTTCGGGTCGAATGCCAAACAATCAACCCAAACATAGTCGCGTCGTTTGTCAGTGTTGGGTACATGTAAGTGTTATCTGTAAAATCAGCACATGAATCAAATGTTTGATCTGGCAAACAATGTAAACTCAGTTCAAAAGCCAAATAACACGGTGCTGATCTTGTTCTACACTTTTTTGCATTAGTTACTAACAGCTAAAGTTTAATCGAATCAGTCAAAGTTCCAATTCATAACCAGCCTGCATTCAGAGACAATCGACATGAGTGTTGTCACTACCTTGAGTTTCTGGAGTGCACTCTTCCATCACTGAAGTTGGGCTCGTCCATTCTGCTAAATACGAAAATGGCACCTAGAATTATATCACAGGACCTACACCAAGTATCTGTACCATATTCCAGGATTGAAAGGGACAGCCTTTCGTTTCAATTTCTCCATGCAAAGTCAATTTTCACCTAAGTTGTAAATGACCTAAACTTGACCTCGAAAGTCAGACAGAAAACCCATTAATATTCTTGTCTACAGCTGACCTGGTCCAACAGCAGGCTGGTCTTTAAGGATTTAAAAATATTGACAGCACTGATAGAAAACAGTGTAAAACCTGAGCAGACTGCTGAGCAGACGCCGCATTGATCTGGTCTTCGCCAAATCCGTCGCATGATGCAGCTTATTCATATGAATTGCTGAATCGTCAAGTCGTCTGCTTCAAAAGTTTGTATTACGCTTACAGGATGACTAATACGCTTGTACAATTTTGATTACTGCGCCAAACCGGACTACATTTTGTGGGGACTCATATTTCTATGGCGGTCAAAGCCGGAAGAAAAAGCCTGAATTTAAACGTGCAGCACGGCAAGAATAGACAGATAGAATCTGTCATTAAAAATAGGATGCCATGCTGTGTTTTCAACAAAATTTATTTCGAAAATAGTTAATTATTTGCAAACAGCGTAGGCCCAGATCACACGCCACAGAAGGCGGCATTTGATCTGGATCTGCACTGTTTGCCAATTACCCGTTTTGGGTTTCCTGTACAAAATAGACATTTTGCTGTAAACCAATTTCACACTCCTAATCACTCTGGGGCCATCGCCCTAAAATATACCGCGACAGAAGTACCACCTTGGAACGGTCAGTCAAAAGTATTCCCTATGTTTTATCCAAAATATGTCGTTCAAATATTAATGTAATATATAGAGTAATATAACTCTTATATTGTATATTGAGGACCTCTATGGTCTAGTGGGTAAGAGTGCTGACTCTAAATCACTAGGTTTCAAACCGCTGTGGTTCAAGCCTCGATCGTGTCACATGTGAGAAGACAAGTTCTGCAACGGAACGTCGTGTTTTTTTTTTTCGGGTTCCGCCCACCTCTGATTAACGATCGGCTCGAAGTAAGTGGAATAATCTAGAAAGGGCCGCAAGACCAAAAACAAAACTAAAAACAAAATACAACAGCAAATAGATATATTCTTACCTGTCCAGTATCGCCATTGTAGAACACAGTGATTGCACGATAGATTATGTGGTAGTTTCAAGGTGACGTTAATGTGACCTTGAATGCCTTTGTCCTCGATTATATATTTAAAACCGCCTTGTTGGTTCATTATTAACAGTGGGTGTTTGTTGAAGCAATCATGTGTTGCACGAATACCACGGCGTTGTATAGGACACAACCGGAATTCGAAATACCCGCCATGATTGGCGGTAAGATCTACTGTTGCGCTCACAGTGTCTCCTGTTCTGTAGAGCCTCGTTATGATATCTGACGCGTATTTCCCCCCAGCCTCGTTTTCGCGTGGTTTCTGTTGATATGGATCCCCACAAATACCACAGAGGCCTCCATAATATATCCATTGGTTCTGAAATATACAATTCGGAATTTATTTTCACATTCATCTGAACTAGATTCGCCCCCACCCATTGGGGCTTGAAGAAATAATTTGGCTGCATGATGCTTCCACGCAGAGCTGAAACCAACCTGCACACGAGTACTGGTAAACCCCTTAGAGGATCTGAGCCTGCCCAGGCAAAGTGGTGTGAGTCGGTCCGTCCATGTTTACAAACCCTATTGATTTCATTGGGCGACAGGGCTTGAGAAGTCATTTCATCTCAATGTCGGGTAAAAGTCCCACAAACTTGGAAGCAACGTCTCCAAAATGACCTATACAGTGTTGACGGGGACGATAAACCTCAAATCAAACAAACAAATCATCTGAACTAGTAAATGTTTCATTAAATATATTGTGAAGCACCCTCGCCCGTCGGGGCTTGAATAAATTGACTGTCAGCATGCTGCTCCCGCACAAAGCTAAAACCGACCGAACTTGAATACTGGTAAACCGCTTAGAAATATGAACGATCATCAACCATGGCTATCCGTAGTTGACCAAAAATGTAAAATGGGCACAATATGAAAGATAGAATCGGCACTGCTATTTCTGAAGTGTTCAGAATGGTGATCTTCCTCGTCGTCCATGTTTGTTTACAAAATATCTAACAGAGGTTGTTCGATCACACTTGTGCAGGAACATGCGCAGTACCATAGTCCGGTTGTTGGTCGAACTCGCCCATAAGCCTGCTCGAGTCGGACCGCTCCTTAAACCCTAGCGATTTCTTTTGACGGTAGGGCTTCGGTTGTCATTTCATCTCAACATCGGATTAATGTCCCATAAAATCGGAAGCAACGTCTCCAAAATGACAATAAACAGTGTTGACAGGGAAGTTAAACCTCAATACAATACCTTCGTGTATAAGCTAAAGATTAAGGAATCACAAGGGTGTGTTACACAAACGGTTTTTGATCTGACGAAAGACACAGCAAATACCAGTTACGATAAAACACCGGTGTGCTAAACCCAGTTCTCGTCTTTCTCCAAAACTAACGTGTTTTCAAATGAAATTGTTTGATATTTGTTTCTAGTCCAAATTGTGGGTGTTAATCGAGCCAATGCTAACGGGTACCCATAATCTATGTTTTAGCAAAAAATAAGGAATTTCGCAGTAATAAACCCATAAACTCCACTTTGTTCTCTATAAAGTGGAATAATCAGGGGTGATCATTACAGACTGGTTAGTCTGATGATTGGAGTAATACGCACATGTGAAAAAAGAAGAGAAGGCAATGATCAAGAGCCCCACCTCCTATCAGAGACACCAAAGGGAAACCGGCCCCGATAGCTCAGTGGTAGAGCGTCCGCTTCGGGAATGGAAGGTCGCGGGTTCGAGCCCCGGCCGCGCCATACCAAAGGCGTGAAAAATGGTACTAGGTGCTCCCTTGGCTGACGCTCGCATTATCAGGGGTAGACCTAGGAAGATAAATGAAGGCAGGTAAGTATTTGTTAAAGGATACTTTGTTTGTCGCAATAAAAGCTCTACAGAGCTTATGTTATTTGTTTCGGATATGCGACGTTAAATAAAGCTTCTTTATCTTTATCTTTATAACACAAACATTAAATAACTAGACCCAAATTGAAACATCAATAGCGTAAAGCCAAAATCACACTTAATTGCAGACAAAATGGCAAATGGGTTATCCAAAAGATATAAGCGCTACACACACTCAAAGACAAATCATAACAAAGCTAAACAGCCTTGGAACGGTCAGTGAAAAGAATTTGAATTGGGGGATAGAGTGGGGGGGGGGGGGGGGGGGGAGGAAGGTGTTTAAATCGAGTATACGCGCCGCAAACCTCGCCCTTGATTCCGTCGCGATTTAGACAAATACTTTGTTCAGTTCGCGTGAAGGCTTCCTAACTCATCAGTGTTGCAACATCTCCGAGAAAGCAAAAATCAAACAACCACGGAGATGAACCACTGAAATGGTGTAGCAAAACAAAACCAACAGTTAGACTTCGATGGGCCCAACCAGGTACCAACCAACATTAAATGCGTAAGCCTTTACGCTGGAACCGTCATAGAATCTGCGGCCGTGCAATTGAAGAGGGAAGCAAAGCTATCAATCGCGATTGGGTTATTTACCATGCATGCAGTCTGTTGTATAATATTTATGTTGTTCCTATTCTTTTTTATATCGAAGAATGATTTTACGAAATTGGGTACTGGAATCATTGCAATTTGATTAACTTATTTATTTTTCTGGATTTATATTCTAAGTCACCAAAAAATTAGAATTCCGATAGACCTTATTGCAGAATAGATTTAAGACCGATATTAAATTTTGAATTAAATCGGAATGACGGGGCTTGATGGACTGCATGGTGCTTCCACGCAGAGCTGAAACCGCTTAGGGGATCCAAGGCTGCCCAGTCAAAGCGGTGCATGCTTAAAAACCCTATTGGTTTCATTGGGCGACAGGGCTTAAGATGTCATTTTATCTCAATGTCGGGTAAAAGTTCAACAAAATTGGAATCAACGTCTCCAAAATGACATATACAGTGTTGACGTGGACGTTAAACCTCAAATCAAACAAAACAAACAAACAAACAAACGTCTATAATAGTTAGAAAAAAGCCTAGCGTAGTTTATGATACCGATAACCCTGATTAAGAAGTTAAGCTGTTTAGCAGTTAATAATTTAACACAAGTGATTTTATCGTATGATTTATTTATTTATTTATTTATTATACAGGACGCGGCTTCGATACATGCCGGGGTCGGCAACATTCTTTCGTGGAGAATGATCATGAAATCTTTTTCTATAGTCATTCTCTTCCTGCCGCTGATTCAAGAAGGGCAGTTGTCAGTTTTTGGCGAAACAATGTGCACTGCTTATATATAAGCCTACCCAGAAAATGTGGCTAGGTAAACTGACCGGCTCAAAAAAGACATAAATAGTACTGACTAGGCCGTTAAACTCCAATACAAACAAGCAAACACACAAAAAAATATTATTATGTGCAGTCGGTTTTAGCTCTGCTTGGAAGCACCATACAGCCCATTCTGTTTCACCAAGCTCCGATCGGACCCGCCCTTCGGGGCTTAAAGAAATAAATGGGCTGCATGATGCTTCCAGGCAGAGCTGAATCCGACTCGCATACTAGTACTGGTAATCAGCTTAAAGGATCTAAGCCTGCCCAGGCAATGTGGTGCGAGTCCATGCTTATAAACCCTGTTGGATTCATTGGGCGACAGGGTTAGAGATGTCATTTCATCTCAATGTCGAGTAAAAGTCCCACAAAATTGGAAGCAACGTCTCCAAAATGTCCTATTTAGTGTTGACGGGGATGTTAAACATCAAATCAAACAAACAAACCAAGCTCCGATGGGCGGGTGGGGGGGGGGGGCTCAAGGACAGACAGATACTATAGAACTTTGATTGAAGACAAATCTGTCAAAACTAAATTTATATCGGGGTCCAAATTGACCAAAGCCAAACTGCAACGCCCGATATCACTCAAGGCGACTGGACTAAGGTTCGAGATGATCCGTATTCATAATGGTGTTTCATTTGTTTGATTTGAGGGTTAACGTCCCCATCAACACTGTTTAGATGATTCTGGAGACGTTTCTTACAATTGTGTATGAATTTTACCCGACATTGAGATGAACTGACATCTCTGTCGCCCAATGAAACCAATAGGGTTTGTAAGCATGGACGGTCCAGTTCGCACCGCTTTGCTTGGGCAGGCTTAGATCCTCTAAGCGGTTTACTAGTACTCGTGTGCGGTCGGTTTCAGCTCTGCATTGAAGCATCACGCAGCCCATCTATTTGTTCGAGCCCCGATGGGAGGGGCCTCATAGTGGTGTTGATTATCCACTTACGAAAAGCCCGGTATGGACATTTCTAACTTCTTACTTCTTGCGTGTTACTTCTAACGTCTTTTGTTTGATTTGAGGTTTAACGTCCCCGCCAACACTGTAAAGGTCATTTTGGAGACGTTGCTTCCAATTTTGTGGGACTTTTACCCGACATTGAGATGAAATGACATCTCAAGCCCTGTCGCCCAATGAAACCAATAGGGTTTATAAGCATGGACGGTCCACCTCGCACCGCGGTTCCTGGACAGGCTTAGATCCTCTAAGCGGTTTACCAGTACTAGTGTGCGGGCCGGATTCAGCTCTGCGTGGAAGCATCATGCAGCCCATATATTTCTTCAAGCCCCTATGGGCGGGGGGCAACTTCTAACGTCTTACTTAAATTTCTAAATTCTTACTTTGACGTTGTTTAGGTAGGTATGTAGGTCGGTGGGTGCATAAGCGACACTGAAATTCCATCTCAAAACCTTCCGCCCAATGAAACTAATAGGAATATGTAGAAACATCAATAGGGAACGCAAAAAGGACAGCCACTTTCCCACAAAATTACCAACAGGCTATCAAAAATAAAAAAGTAACACAAACACCCAAAAACCGCTTCGAGGATCTAAGCCTCCCCATGACCTAAAAGTCCCACAAAATTGGAAGCAACGTCTACAAAATGACCTTTACAATGTTGACGGGGACATTTAACCTGAAATCAAACAAAACCAGTACTCATGTTCGGTCGGTTTCAGCTCTGCATGGAATAGCATCACAGAGCCTATTTGGTAAGGTAATTGGGTAGGATAGGAGGGGTGTGGTTTTGTTTGTTTGTATTGCTAGTTCATTCGGATGCGCGTCTGACTGGTGATCAGAAGGACGCGGTGTAACAACGCTTAGTGTCCACACGACACTTAGTGTCCATATGAACACTAAACGTTGCGACTGTTGGACACTAAGCGTTGTAATCACAATGTCTAGTGTCCAACGTGAAAAATAAGCGTTGCAGTTGCAACGCTTTGTGTTCATGTGGACACTAAGCGTTGCTACTGTCGATAATATGTGCGATCCAAACGCTCATTGTTCACCATGTTATTTTTCAGATTCAAAGTGCTATTTTCTTTTCTCAAAATTTTGGTATATCGAATGCCAATCTTCAGAAAGCAGTCATATTTGGAACCGACTACTGACCCCAGGTTTGATGTCCCGGAAAGTGGCTATGCATCAAAGTTTTTTTTTTTTTAATTTCTGATATATGAAACCATACTTCAGGATTATGAGTCAGTATGACACAGCATTTATTCTCAAACTACTTGCCGGTCATTGTGACCTATATTGCATGGTTCAGTAATCTTGCCTTATATCTTGAAGACTTTTTGGAGCGTAGCTGTTGCAGCGTAGCTCCAGTGAGATGAGAAGTGATTTCTGCACTACTTTCAGTGTTACTGCATATGACCCAATCACCAGTGAGAACATAGTACCCCGTGTTAACGTAGTAGATTATTACGCCATGCGGTATCTTCTTATACACTGCTTCACAGACCACTATTTCAAACGGATTAGATGAATATTTTTAATAGATGAAGTGTGTAGCAGTCTAATCTTTTTATAGTTCAGTTCATATAACCCAGTTTACAACCCATTTGTACCATAAAATCCCAAACCTGGCAACTTGCAAACAGGACAAACTCAGATCAGATACCACAGAACGCGGAGTCTCATTATGACCTTCACTGCATACTTACAAAAAGGTTCAGCCATTTTTGCCAAATATTTCGTGGAAGCCACAACCTGACATCCCTGATTTTAAAATGAACTCATTCCATACTGCTATAAGGTGTTGAGGATTAAATTCGTTTAAAATGGGTTAAGTACGCAGTGTGGGTCGATAATGTATTACCAAAATAAGTCAGTTGGAATGAGTTTGGAAAGGGGCTCGTCAAGGCTTATATTGTAAGCAGTAACATTTGCAGTTTAGACACAGATGAGACGCCACTTGTTGTAGCGTCTGATCTGGGTCTGCTATGTTTGTCCCTAAAAAGGCTGCTAGACATATACTCAGAGTATGGGTTAATGTGTGTGTGTGGGGGGGGGGGGGAGGGGGGGCAATGTTACTTTTTTTAAAGCGACCTGTCTGCGTCCTAGGCATGTGACCATAAATAAAGCAAATTATCAGCCCAGACGCAAGTTCGATAAAAATCAAAAATGAGTTCCTTTAAGAGCAATGAAAACATTCATAAGAAAGAAGATGGGCCATACTACGTAGTTTCGGCTAATAAAGCCTCATCAGTGACCCCGCAATGATCCGACAAAGAAAGCCAGAGGAAACATACTGCAATTTTGCAAATTTCGAATAGGCAGTCGATACAAAGACTGATATAAATCAAATTGGGGTCCAAAAAATTAAAAACCTGTCTAGAATATGAGTCTAAACCAATAATTTATTCCTGATTTCTCGAATATTCACGCTGATCTCAAAGGACCAAAAGTAAAATATAAACTATACTATGGTTGATGTACGGGGAGACGTTTTACGGCCGCCACACGGCACAACACCAGCTGCAGTGAAGGCAAATAAAAATCAAAAATGAGTTCCTGTAAGAGCAATGAAAACATTCATAAGAAAGAAGATGGGCCATACTACGTAGTTTCGGCTAATAAAGCCTCATCAGTGACCCCGCAATGATCCGACAAAGAAAGCCAGAGGAAACATACTGCAATTTTGCAAATTTCGAATAGGCAGTCGATACAAAGACTGATATAAATCAAATTGGGGTCCAAAAAATTAAAAACCTGTCTAGAATATGAGTCTAAACCAATAATTTATTTCTGATTTCGCGAATATTCACGCTGATCTCAAAGGACCAAAAGTAAAATATAAACTACACTATGGTTGATGTACGGGGAGACGTTTTACGGCCGCCACACGGCACAACACCAGCTGCAGTGAAGGCAAATAAAAATCAAAAATGAGTTCCTTTAAGAGCAATGAAAACATTCAAAAGAAAGAAGATGGGCCATACTACGTAGTTTCGGCTAATAAAGCCTCATCAGTGACCCCGCAATGATCCGACAAAGATCCGATACCTGCCGGGTTCGGCAACATTCTTTCCAGGAGATTGATCATGAAATCTGTTCCACGGTGATTCTATCCCTTACGCTGATTCAAGAAGGGCAGTTGTTGGTTTCCGGTAAAAGACTGTGTACTGTGCTGTATTGACAATATCTAACAAAAGAAATTGCCTTAATGCCAGATCATTTCATAAATGTCCTCGTCGAGGCAATTTATTTTTATATAATAATAACGGAGTATAATGTCTAAACCACTTCAAATATTCCTATGGATTGATATTGACAATAACTTACCCAAGAAACTGTCGTATGCAAGATCACTACATAAATGGCCTCACCAATGCAATATGTATTTAGAAAAATGTTAACAGAGTATAACGTTCCAACCTCTCTGAATATTCCGATCATTTTTGGCATTCGGATTGATATTGACAATACCTAACCCATGAGGCTGTTTTATGCAAGATTACTTTATGAATGGCCTCGCTGAGGCAAAATAATATAAAAAAAGAATACGGAGTATAACATCTAAACCCGGCTTTGATCATTTTCGGCATACCGGTTGATATTGACAATAATCAACCCGCAAAATTGCCTTTTGCCAAATTACTTTACAAACGGCCTCGCCTAGGCAAACTGAGAAATTATTTCGAAGTGTAACTTCTAATCTACTTGGAATATTTTTGATAACTGTTAGCATACAGATAGATAATGTACCGATCTAACCAACGCGATTCCTGAATGTCCAATTTCTTTATTTAAGCCTCGGCAAGGTAAACAATTCACCCACTTTCAAACGTATAACTTTCAAACCGACGGGTATATTTTTATTTTTATTTTTTGCTCTTAAATACGGAACCCGGGAAGGGACATGATTTTTTTTTTATTTTATAAGTTGTGCGCACAAGATAATATCTTGTGCGGACAAGATATTATCTTGTGCGGACAACATATTATCTTGTGCGGACAACATATTATCTTGTGCGGACAAGATAATATCTTGTCCGCACAACATAATTTCTTGTCCGCACAAGATATTATCTTGTGCGGACAACATATTATCTTGTGCAGACAAGATTAAGTTGTGCGAACAAAATATTATCTTGTCTGCACAAGATAATATCTTGTCTGCACAACATAGATCTTGTGCCCACAAGATATTATCTTGTCCGCACAAGATAATATCTTGTCCGCACAACTTCCCAAGATCTATGTTGTGCAAACAAGATAATATGTTGTGCGAACAAGATAATATCTTGTGCGCACAAGATATTATTTTGTGCGAACAAGATCATATCTTGTCCGCACAAGATAATATCTTGTCCGCACAAGATAATTTGTTGTCCGAACAAGATAATATCTTGTCCGCTCAAGATATCATCTTGTTCGCACAACATAATAAAAATAAAAAATCATGTCCCTTCCCGGGTTCCGTACTTAAAGGAACTCATTTTTGATTTTTATTTGCATGCAGATGTAAATTGACAAGATCAAGCTAATGATATTGTCTAATGCCAGATAGCTTTATAAACAGCCTCATCGAGGCAATTTTTAAAGACTGATTACGGATGTATAACTTATAAACTGCGGGGAAAATTATGATAATTTTTCACATGAAGATAAACATCATCAAGGCGTAACCAAGGAGAATGTCTAATGCAAGATAAATAACCTCCCCAAGGTAATTTTTCAAAAACTGATTACATAAAATAACTTTAAAGCCGCAAAACAATTGCGCAAGCCGCAGTTATTGCACAAACTGTAGCTCAGAAGAAATCTTCAAGTAAACTATAGAACTGCATGGTTGCTGTATTGCTCAAAAACATTGATTGTGGGTACTTGATAAAACTGCCTCGTCAAGGCGGTTCAATCAATTCCCCGCAATCAATGTTTTGAGCAGAGTTGAGCAGAGATAAGAAAATATCACAATTTTGTATCTTAAAATTTTCATTTTTTTGCCCCAAAATTTGACAATGTATTTGTACAGGCGTGTTTTCGTGATGGATGTTGCGGGGTCTACACCTTAGCGTGAGTTAATTTCAATATAGGTCTTGTTGCTTTAACACGACTTCTGGCCCAGAATAGCTTCAAACAGCTATGCTCATTGGATCAATATGAGCCTGAATTAAAATACCAATCAGACGCTAAATCAAATTATCAAAGCTACGCTCCATCAGCACTCTCAGTGCTTTGATTAATGTATGAACTCAATACTTGAGGATTAAGAGTCAGTATGAGACAACAGTTGATCTAAAAATAAATGTCGGTCACTGTGACCTATTTTTCATGGCCCAGAGATTTAGTCTTCTATTTGTTGTATGTACTGTACATACCATACGTCAGGCTTATGAGCCAGATCGTGATGTAGGATGCTGTGACCTATATTTCATGGTCCAGTGATTTTACTTATATCTTGAAGACTATTTGTATGTTCCGATTTTTGCCTTCGAAATAAATGTAGGCCACTATAACCTATATTTTATGGTCAAGTGTTTTTCTTATCTCTTGAAGACTTCCTGATGCTAAAAATCAAACTTCAGGATAATGAAACAGTTCGAAGCGACCTTTGGCCTAAAACAAAATGTAGGTCACTGAGACCTACATCACTTTCTATACAGAAAACTGGGGTTTATGGGGGTATACATTATTCGGCTTATTTTTGCTCCAAGACTTAGGTTATGGGTACTCGTTATAGACGCCTCGATGATGCGGTTTTAACGAACACCTTCAACTTATGTTTCCAGTATAAATAAGAAAACATATCACTAAATTTCATGAGAAAAGTGTCCAATTTGAAGCTATGTAAAAATGCACTATTTATACCGCAACCAGGCATTCTAGTAACCTAATAAAGGGGGTCGAATAACTGCACGCTATAATCGGTAGTGACCTATAATACCTTCTACTGACCTATAATACGTCTAGTGACCGTTAATAGACCGGACCTACTTTTCAGGGGTTGGTAACTCGAAGCCATCGTAAATATATCAACTTAAGATGTACTTATGACATACTTAAGGTGACCACCGTAAAATTTATGGTCTCGTTATGCCGGTAACTGAAAACCTGTCGTATCGTTTCCATAAAGTTATGAATATCTTACCACTTACGATTTACCTGACAGTGTGTAATTTTTAATCTCGTGCAAAGCGCTTCGGAAACTTTTTTGTAAGCCAGGGCATAGCAAAATAAAATAACGCTTAACATCTTACTATAAATGATAATACCGGGGTTTGTTTAACAACAAGGCAGCCTTGTTGGAGCCTTTTCTGCCAGAGAAGGCTTGGGTAGCGGTATCATAATAGGCAAGGTTCTAAATAAACTATGGGATGAGAAACAATGACACAACTGGCGACCCCTTCTCTACATTTCCCCTGATTTGCCATGCCTGAGCTCATATTAGCATCAATTACTTGGAAGTGTCTTAAACAAATTGTGCAACAGCCAAATATATAGATCTTTCAAAAATTAGATTTGAGGTCCTAGTCAACACTATATCAGTCATGTTCAGCTACTGACAGCTTTTCTGCATAGTTGTCATGCAGCCCCCAGTGGGCGCGGATCTTTGCTTTGGTGAATCGTGCATACAGCCGAATCTTTAAATGCATAAGCTGATCTGCGGTTCCTGCACAGCAGTCCTCAGGGCAGGGCGTACAATATAGAAACTTCTTCATGGTAACACATGTTTGCTTTCCCACCTATATAACCAAGAATTTTCTCCCATTACCATATATTTATCTGTATTATACCCCCACCCCACCCCTCCCCCACGTGTGAGACACAATATGGGATTAAACATGGTGTCTCGAGGAAGATTTTGAATAACATAATTCCCACGCGAGGAATCCCCTGGTCCATTGAGAAACTTTTTTGATCGCTACCATTACATGAAAACTTACTTGTGCAAGAAAAAGGTGTGAAGTAGGAAGCGAGAAATATGAAGTATTTGTTTGTTTTACTTGAGGTTTAACGTCCCCGTCAACACTGTAAAGGTCATTTTGGAGACGTTGCTTCCAATTTTGTGGGACTTTTACCCGACATTGAGATGAAATGACATCTCAACCCTGTCGCGCAATGAAACCAATAGTGTTTATAAGCATGGACGGTCCGCCTCGCACCACGGTTCCTGGGCAGGCTTAGATCCTCTAAGCGGTTTACCAGTACTAGTGTGCGGGCCGGATTCAGCTCTGCGTGGAAGCATCATGCAGCCCATATATTTCTTCAAGCCCCTATGGGCGGGGGCGTTGAAATAGGAAGTAGAAATAGGAAATAAGAAGTGAGCAGTCATGACCGCTATTTCTCAAAAACAAGATGATTGTGGTCAGTAGTACACTTATTGTACAGGCTATACTATCTTATTTCTTTTTTCTTCTTCTCCTTTTCTTCCTTTGTTGACACGACCATTGCCCACAAAAATAAACAGCTTGTACATAATAATTACGTACTACATATATACATGTTTATCGGAGATTTTTTTTTTTTTTGGTTTGGGTTTTACGGCCCTTTCAAGATTATTTCACTCATATCGAGCTGATCGTTCATCAGAGGTGGGCGAAAACCGGAGTACCCGGAGAAAAACCACCTGACCTTCCGTTGCAGAACTTGGGGTCTCACACGTGGCCCGAGCGAGGCTCAAACCTACGGCGGTGAGTTTATCGGAGATGTATAGATCTTTGTTTACATGTATTTTTATACAGGTAATTATAATCAAACAATACATATATCGCATATTATTACTAAAAGAAACCCTGGGTGCCGAGAAAAAAAGTAGATAGATGTACAACGTCTTTTCTTATGCTTCTATGTAGTGTCTGTTTCTTTCGAAATAGTTAAGATGAGGTTACGGCATGCCTGAGTTGTCCGTAACTTTACGATATGGTTAAGTTGTCTCCATAAATTACGGTACTTTCGAGTTACTCACACTAATCGCTACGAGTTGATTAAGATATACTTAAGGTCGTCGTAAGCCTTAAGAGAGCTTCGAGTTACCAACCCCAGGTCACTAATTTACAAGTGTAAACAATAACATGCAAACTTTTATACATGGGAAAACAACGAAACTGCAAGCTAAAATATTTGCAATATTTATTTGAACAGATTTTCAGAAATTTCAGCTAAATTCTTACCTTTTCAGCCTTTCCTGATTTGAATGGCCCGTTGGAATAACTGCGCACTGCTACTGCAATTGAGTCTCAACCTCGAAAATAATTTCTAAAGCTAAAATATACTACTTATTTGCAGATTTTCTTACAGAATGTAAAGCGCTGAGAAACGTTTATTCGAGCGTCCATGTTGTTTCCTGCGTCTTTGTACCGTGGTGACGTCAGAAACTTTGCACTCGTTGACGTCACGCTATACTACGTGTGCGCGCCATGGCACTGAATGTCGTTTAACATGCCACACTGTCTGCTGTCTTTTTTTTGCTTTATTTTGCTAAAATATTGCAAAACCCATTGGTTTTTGAATTGTGGTATAAACTAAATACATGATTAGTGTCTTTAATAATAAAATATAATCGGTTCGCCGCGACAATTTTATAGGGTCTCGCTAAAGCTCGCCCCTATAAAATTGTGTCAGGCCCACCGGTTATATTTTATTATTAAAGACACTAACCATGTATTTACTATATCAGTTGGGTGATAGGTTGTATTTCATGGTCAAGTGATTTTGCTTTATATCTTGAATACTGTTTGATAGATGAATACCATACTTTGGTATCATGAGTCAGTATAACTCGATATTTGACCTCAAAATAAATATAGGTCATCGTGACTTATTTAATTCAGTGATTTTGCCTTATATCCTGAAAAACAAATGATGTATAGCTTCATCCAGGGACATCGAACTTGGGATCAAGAAAGCCTGCCTTCCGGCATAACCCCGATATGAATGCTTTCTATGAAATTTGAAAAAAAAATACCTCCTCGAAGTTAAATAATTTCTAAATTAGAATGACATGTTGAGTAATTAGGGTTGGGATCGCACATATTATGGACAATTGCGAATTTTAGTGCCAATGTGAACACTAAGCGACTAAGCGATGCGATTGCAATGCTAAGTGTTCTCGTTGCAACGCTTAATGTGCAACATGAACATAAGGCCAACGTTGGAGTGTCAACGCTTAGTGTTCACTGCAACGCGTACTGTCCAACATGAACACTAAGCGTTGCAACCCTTACTGAACGTTGTAGTCGCAACGCTTATTGTTCAACTGGACCCTAGGCGTTGTGTCAACACTAAATGTCAACACGATAAAAATAATAATAAAATTCAGAGAGTGCAACAATCACAAGCCGCAGCCATCCCCGAACGCCATCCTATGAGAAAAGGGCCATTTTTTGGCAAGTGCAAAACATGCGCGAGAAGCATAAAGACTACTGTTGTCCGAAGATAAAGTGTCGTAGCGAATGTTTTTGTTATTAAGCATTGTACACTGTTATCAAAAGGCAAGGACGCTTCGGTAATGATACTTATAACGGTATAGTATGTCTTGCCAGCCAATGATGGGTATGATAATGATAACGAGACAACCTGTCAAACCTACCTGTGGTGGTATACTCTGTCTACTTATAGTTCTCTCTCTCACACAAGCAAGATGTCAACGCACTAACATAAAAGCATTTCAACTACAACCGTTAGCATCGGCACGTTAATATTAAAAATGCAGCTACAACCGATTTGTCAATACGTGAACACAAAGCGTTACAAATGCAACCGTCATTGTCTACAAATAAACAATAAGCTTTGCAACTGGAACCGTCATTGGCTACACGCAAACATGTGCGTTGCAACTGCAACCGCTATTGTCACATCAGCACTAAGCGACTGCAATCGTTATTGTCAAACAAGTGAACATTAAGCGTTGCAACCGTTAGAGTCCAAATGTTGCAAACATTGCTGACATATGTCGCAAATTATGTGATAGTTGATGCATTCGACATTTTCGATACCCATAGCTGTTCCACCAAAGCATCGACCTTTTTTATCCGTTTCTTTGGTTTTTGGATCATACTGCATTTGTCAGGTTGAAATCCCATACCATATTTCCTTGTCCAGCATCCTAATTGATCTCTTTCTTTCTAAATGTTCAATGTAACCTCTGTATCCTTAAGTTTTTCGATAGCAAACGCAGTCATCAGCAAAGTCTCAACGATGTCTATTGAGCTATCGTTGATATAGAAAAGACCAAGGACAGTGCCATGTGGGCCACCAAAAACAATGGGACTCAGTCCGATTTTACTCCGTCTGAAGCACAGAAAAAATTCTATTCATTTCAGTGTCTTTCCGCCTATGCCGCAGCTAAACGGCTGGCTCTATAAGAACTCCAGTGGAGTGGTGTCAAATGCTTTCTCAAACTGCAATTTGTCCTTCATTGTCCAAGATTTTAGTCCAGTCATTTATTGCTGTAGTGAAATCAGTTTCACAACTATTTTTAATGCATGTTGTCTATCTAAGAGAGGTTTCTAATGCTCCAGATGAGCAAAAAAGTCTTCAGAATAAAAGGCAAAATCACTAGTCCATAAAATATAGGTCACAGTGACCTACATTTATTTTGGGGTAAAATATCGAGTCATACTGACTCATTAAACCAAAGTATGGTGTTCCTATATTATAAGGCAAAACAACTAACCATGAATACAGGTCATGGTAACCTACGTTTATTTTGAGGTCACTTATCGGTTCATTCTGACGCCAAACACCAAAGTAGGGTTTTCATATGTCACAAAGTCATCAGGATATAAGGCAGAATCACTGGACCATAAAACATATGGCATGGTGGCCTACAAATATTTTGAGATCAAGTATCGGGTCACATTGACTCGTAAAACCAAGATATGGTTTTCAAATATCAAAACTTCTTCACAGTATAAGACAAAATCACTGAACCATGAAATATAGATCATATGGAACCTAAATTTGTTTTGAGGTAAAATACTTGGTCATACGGACTGATTATACCAAAGAATGGTGTTTCTATATTTACAAAACTTCATGGTGTAAGGCAAAATAACCGACTATGAATATAGGCAATGGTGACATACATTTATTTTGAGGTCAACTATCGGGTCATACTGACTCAAAATACCAATGTATGGTGCTCATATATCATAAAGTCTTCAGGATCTGAGCCAAAATCACTTGGCCATGGAATATAGGTCATGACGACCTATATTTATTTTGAGGTCACTAATCGGGTTATACTGTCTCGAAATACCAATGTATGGTGCTCATATATCATACATTTATTTTCGGGTCAAATATCGTCATAATACTTATAATACCAAGGTCAAATATCGGGTCACACTGACTCATAATAGCAAAGTTATGGTCTTTATATATAAAAGGTCTTCAGGATATAAGGCAAAATCACTGGAACATGAAATATTATGACCTACATTTATTTTGAGGTAAAATATCGAGTCATACTGACTCATAATACCGAAGTATGGTGTTCCTATATCAAAAATTATTCATGGACCATGAATATAAGTCATGGAGACCAACATTTATTTTACGGTCAGCTATTCGGTCAAACTGACTCAAAATACCAAGGTATGGTGTTCATATATAATAAAGTCTTCAGTATATAAAGCAAAATCACTGGACAATTAAATTTAGCTCACGGTGACCAACATTTATTTTGAGGTGAAATATCGGGCCATGCTGACTCATAATACCAATTTATGGTGTTAATTTATCAAAGGCCTTCACGATATCAGGCAAAAACACTGGACCATGAAATAAAGGTCATGGTGACCTGCATTTTTTTCAAGTCAAATAGCGTGTCATACTGACTCATTATAATAAGGTATGTTATTCATATATCAAAAAGTCTTCAGTATATCAGACAAAAGCACTGGACCATTAAATATTGGACATGGTGACCTACATTTATTTGAAAGTAAAATATCGTGTCACACTGACTCAATTGACCAAGGTATGGTATTCCTGTGTCAAAAGTCTTAATGGTGAAAGGCAAATAAATAGGTCATGGTGATCTACATTTATTTTGAGGTCAACTATCAATTCTTCAACAATTCAAAAATTATATTATCTGATTCACTTTCTGTGCTTAAGGCTTTAGACCATTCATCATCCAATAGTCCTCAAATACAAAAATTGATCGAAAAACATCACGAAATTTCTTAAACTCACCAAATCTTGTTTTGTTGGCTTCCGAGCCATACTGGCATTGTCGGCAATGAGTATGCTGACAACAAAGCAAAGGAATCGCTCAATCTTGATCCGTCTATTTTTAGCTCACCAGAGCCGAAGGCTCCGGGGGAGCTTATAGGATAGGCAGTTGTCCGTCGTCGTCGTCGTCTGCGTCTGTGTCTGCGTCTGCGTCTTCGTCAACACTTTCAAACGACATCTCTTCTGTAGCCGCCGGGCCGATTGGGCCCAAATTTTATCACAGTAGCATCCTTGGGCTGGGGGATTGAAAGTTTGTGTTTTTGTTTTTTTTATTAAAATCGGCTCATTAGTTTGGTTGCTATGGCAACTTGTAGTTTCCATAGACTTACAATGGGGAAAATTGAAAAATGGCATTTACTGCCAAGCCTCTGCAGATATGTTGACAAAACGTTCATATAAATGTTCCATAGGCAATCTACTATCTGCCGTATGATTTCGGCCTTCTGCTCATTTTTATTGGTTGCCATGGAAACCAAAATGGAAAAAATAGACAAAAAATACTTAAAAAATCATCTCCTCAGAAACCATATGCTCTACGAGGCTGAGACTTTATGTAAATATTCACCATATTTGCCTTTACAGGTTTGTATTTTTTTTTATGAAATTTGGCCTTTTAGTTTTGTTGCAATGGCAACTTAGAGTTTCCATTGACTTATAATGGGGAAAACTGAAAAATGGCATTTACTGCAAAGTAATTGCAGATATTTTGACAAAACTTACATAAACATGTTCCTTGAGTAAACTTCTCTAAGCCATATGCTTTTATGTCAACTTGGGGGTCCCTTAGGTTGTGCCGGGGCCATGCCCCGCCCCGCCCCCTCCACTTCATAAAATGCCTTATATCTCAGAAACCTTACAGATCCCAACCCCTAAACCATATACATTCTTGTTCCTTATGATAAGATGCATTAAGTGACACCAACCTGCCCCCCCCCTGGATGTGCCGGGGACATGCCCTGCCCCCTCTATTTCATAAAATGCCATTTATCTCAGAAACCATTCAGATCCCCACCCCTATACTATATATATTCTTGTTCCTTATGCTAACATGCATTAAGTGACACCTACCTGGGGGTACCCCAGGATGTGCCTGGGACATGCCCCACCCCCTCCACAGTTATAAAATGCCTTTTATCTCAGAAACCATTGAGATCCCCACCCCTAAACCATATATATTCTTGTTCCTTATGATAAGATGGACTCAGTGACACCAACCTGGGGGTCCCCTGGGATGTGCCTGGGCCATGCCCCACCCCCTCCACTTCATAAAATGCCCAATATCCCAGTAACCTTACAGATCCCCACCCCTAAACCATATATATTCTCATTCCTTATGATAAGTCGCATTCAGTGACACCAACTTGGGGGTCCCCCGGGATGTGCGGGGGCCACATGCCCAACCCCTTCCACTTCATAAAAGGCTAAATATTCCAGAAACCTTACAGATCCCCACCCCAAAAGCATATATATTCTTGTTACTTATATAAAGACACATTCAGTGACACCAACCTAGGGGTCACCCAGGGTGCGCCCGGGCCATACTCCACCCCTCGACTTCACAAAAGACCATATATCTGAGAAACTGTTCAGAGCCCACCCCTTAACCATATATATTCTTGTTTCTTATGATAAGATGCATTCAGTGACACCAATCTGGGGTTCCCCTAGGATGTGCCGGGGCTATGCCCCACCCCTTCCACTTCGTAAGAGGCCCAATATCTCAGAAACCGTTCAAATCCCCATCCCTAAAGCATATAAATTCTTGTTCCTTACGATAAGAGAATTCAGTGATACCAACCTGAGGGTCTCCCGGGCCGCACGGGGGCTGTGCTCCACAACTCCACTGCATAAAAGGTGATATGTCTAGGAAACCATTCAGATTCCCACCCCAAAACCATATATATTCTTGTTTATTATGATAAGACGCATTCATTGAAACCAACCTCGGGGTCCCCTGGGATGTGCCCGGGCCATGCTCAACACCTCCACTTTGAAAAGGCTCAATATCTCAGAAACCATTCAGAACCCACACCCATAAACCATATATATTCTTGTTCCTTATGATGTGACACATTTAGTGGTCCCAACCTAAGGGTCTCTGGGGGTGTGCTGGGGCTATACCCCCATCCTTCCACATCATAAAATGCCATATATCTCAGAAACTGTTCAGATCCCCACCCCTAAAGTATGTATTTTTGTGTTTCCTATAATAAGACTCATTCACTCACATCGGCGTGGGGTCTCTATGTGCTAGGGCAACATGCTGATGCCATGGCCCACCCCTCCATTTCATAAAAGGCCATATATCTCAGACACCATTTAGATCCCCACCTCATAATCATATATATTCTTGTTTCTTATCATTAGACACATTCAGTCACACCAACTTGGTGGTCCACAGGGGCCACTCCTCTCCTCATCATTTCATAAGAGGGCCTCATATCTTGTAAACCGTTCATATCCCCACCCCTAAACAATATATTTTCTTGGTCCTTATCATAAGACACATTCAGCGACAACAATCTTGGCTTTCCTGGGGTCTGCCAGGGCCATGCTCCAACCCCTCCGCAGCTTAAAAGGCCTCATATCTCAGGAACAGTACACATCCCAACCCCTTAACCATATATATTCTTGTGCCTTATGATAAGATGGATTCAGTGATACCAGCCTGGGCTCTGTTGGGTCCATGTCTCATCCCTCCTCCTCATAAAAGGCCTCATATTTCAGATACAGAGTCCACATGGGTGCTCATTTGGAAATGGGGGTTTGTTTGGGAGACATTATAATCAATAAATTAAAACCTGAAACCATACATGGCCGCCAGTGGGCAGTGCATGTCTGAGCTCTGGTGAGCATTGTGGCCCATGGGCCTCTTGTTAAAATTCCTTTTAATAATTTTAAACCAATTATCAACATATACATCTTGTCGGAATGGCAAGGCGAATGGGACCGTGCAATAGATAACAAATTCCGTGCCATTAAACATGGCGTCGGAACAAAACGCTCTCCTCCACAGTTTTCCAGGAAAGAGGATGTAGTATGTATTAACGCGATTGCGCATTGGGCATACTAGAGTTACTCACTCTTATAGTTTAAATGGCAATGATCGACCTCCTTGTGTAGGCTGTTATCAGCCTTTCACTGTAAAACATATCTTAATTTACTGTGATGACTTTTTACCCTCACGTAACCTATTTTTCAAAGCTGACACTTTGAAACGATTGTTTCAAGATGTACCTGTTGATAATATTATTTTATTCTTAAATGAAATTGGACTTTTTCATAAGATTTAACTGTTTCAGATTTGTATACAAATCATACTAACTTTTTTACTTTTAATATCCTCATAATAATTCTTCATGCCGTTTAACCATTAATGCTTGACGCTTATGACCCACAAAGAGGGTTGACGCGTCGTTAAACACGAAATCATCATCATTGTCATTGAGGTCAACTATCATAAAGTCCTACCGATATACGGCAGAATCATTGGACCATAAAATATAAGGAATGGTGACCTACATTAGTTTTGAGGTCAAATATCAGGTCACACTGACTCATAACCCCAACAACTCACCATAAATATAGGTCATTGTGACCTACATTTATTTTGAGGTCAACTATCGGGTCATACTGGCTCAAAATACCAAGGTATGGTGTTCATATATCATTTATTTTGAGGTAAAATATGGGGTCATACTGACTCATTATACCAAAGTATGGCGTTTCTATAATAAAACATCTTCATGATATAAGGCAAAACAACTCGGCATGAGTAAAGGTCATGGTGACCTACATTTATATTAAAGTCAACTAATGGGTCACACTAGCTCAAAATACCGGATATGGTGTTCATGTAACGTCATCAGTATACAACATAAAATCACTGGACCACGAAATACAAGTCATGGTGATCAAAATTTATTTTGATGTGAAATATAGGGCCATACTGACCCATAATGCATGGTGTCCATATGTCAAAATGTCTTCAGAGTACAAGACAAAATCACTGGACCATGAAATATAGGTTATTTTGACCTACATTTATTTTTAGGTCAAATATTGTGTCATACTGACTCATTTTACCAAGGTATGGTGTTCATACGAGGGAAGTTTAATATGTTCGTAGTACTCGGGGGTGTAATCCTCAGATTGGAAGATGGTTTGAACATTAGTTTTCAATATACCCCGCTTTACGTCAATGCATTTGGCCCACTTTTCTTTTAAGCAGTCTATGCCTTTGAGATAAAAGTCGTCTATTTGGTCCTCAAACCAAGTCTCTGTAGCAGCCTTGAGCTCACCATCGTCCTGAAATCATGTTCCACGCAAGTGGAACTTCAAATTGCGAAACAGATAATAATCACTTTGGGCGAGGTCTGGGCTGTATTGCGGTTGATTTAACTGCTCGAGCTTGCACTCACGAATAGCCGCTTGTGTAACTCTGGACGTGTGCACACGGGCATTATCATGCAAAAGGACACCAGCAGCTAGATTTCCCCTTCGTTTTTCTTTAATAGCAAGCCTTAATCATTTAATGACATTCGCGTAGTATTCTTCTCTAACTGAAGTACCAACAGGCGTGTAATCAATCAATATAATCCATTTGGACGCTCAGAACCCCTTGGCCATTACCTTGCTGGCTGATGGTTGGTTGCGAAATTTTTTATGTGGGTGTGAAGCAGGGCGCTTCCATAGTATGGCTTCTTTTTATTTAGTAAGTGGGTCCCAGTGGTGAAGCCAAGTTTCTGTTTCAGGACGCGTGTGAAAGTCTTCTGGATTGGCACTGTATAAGTTCAGAAGTTCTTGACTTGACTCCACCCTTTGCTGACAATCTTGCATGTTTAGGATTCTGGGTACCCACCTGGCAGATACTTTTGACATGGCTAAATGTTCATGGATTATAGCTTAGAAATACCACATTCCGAAGCAAGTTCGGCAACTTGGATTCGACGATTGTTTAGCACAAGTCTCTCAACACGGTAGATCATCTCCTGGCCGATGACATCAGCAGGACAACCTGGCCTTGTGTCATCTTCTAAGGAGTCTCGCCCACGTTTAATTCTGCTGACCTTTTTGCCACTGGGGAATACATTGTGCTATTATCACCATTAATATCAACCATGCGCCGATGAATTTCTTTGGCCTTTGCACCCTCCTGAGTGAGGAACTTTATGACTGCTCAGAACTCAGTATTCTGACTTTCCATTTTAGGTTTTCAAGCAAAACGTAAGAGCAAAAATGTATGTGTTGACTGAATGGGTGTTATCGTTCAACTGACAAAAGTTTACACTGCACAAAAATGAAAATGTATAGAAAAATACCGAGGCTTACGAACTTATTGAATTCCCCTCAAGATCAAAAAGTCTGCAGGATATCAGACAAAATCAGTGAACCACGAAACATAGGTCACGATGACCTACATTTATCTTGAGGTCAAATATCGGGTCACACTGACTCATAATTCCAAGGTATGGTGTTCACATATCAAAAAGTCTTCAGGATATAAGACAAAATCACAGGACCATGAAATATAGGTCATTCTGGCCTACATTTATTTTGAGGTCAAATATCGTGTCATACCAACTCAGTATACTAAGTTATGGTGTTCATAGATCAAGAAGTCTTCAAGAGATCAGGCAAAAACACTGGACCATGAAATATAGGTCATGATGGCCTATATTCATTCGAGATCAAATATCGTGTCATACTGATTCATTATACAAAGGTATGGTGTTTAAAGAATACAAAGTCTTCAGGATATAAGGCAAACTCACTGAACCATGAAATATAGGTCATTGTGACCTACATTTTAAGGTCAAATGTCGGGTCGTACTGTATCATAATCCTGATTTTTTATGTTCATACATGAAAAATTCTTCAAGATATAAAGCAAAATCACTGGCCGGTGAAATTGGCCGAGAAATATATATATCCCGATGAGAGCCCGAAACCAGCTCCGTTAATGCGTTACATGTTACTTTCGTCCATTGCATGTTAAATTTTGATCAAGACGTTATACTTACCAAAAAATGGGACACTATGCGTTGATTCTGTATTCCGATCTACATGATCGACTTTGGCAAAATTGGACACTAAGCTGAAACGCTAAGTGTTCATATGGACACCAAGCGTCGTGTAGACACTAAGCGATGTTACAAACGCGGATTCGATAACAGTCGGGGTCGGCAACATTCATTCATGAATCATCGATCATGAAATCTTTTCTACTGTCATTCTCTCCCTTCCGCCGATTCAAGAAGGGCAGTTGTAAGTTTCTGCACTGTACTAGTTTACTGCTTTTCCTGCCCAGGAAAGTTTGGATAGGTGAACTGACGGGCTTAAAAATCACTTAAATAGTGTTGACTTGGCCGTTAAACTCCAATACAAACAAACAAATCAATAACACAGAAGAAGCGACTTTTTACAGATTGCGGGAAGTTCTGGGGCCAATTTCATCAAAGCATTTGCGACGTAGTTTCGTCTTAAAAAGATCGTACGAAGTTCTTACGACAAAAATCCAATCATCAAATGCTCGAGATCTGCGATGTTGGCACATTTTGTGTAATTCTGAGATAAATGTTTAGACATCGCACATTGAAATAGTCGTCTTTGGATATGTCACGGGCATAGCGGAAGAAGATAACTCGCAACTTAGGTTATAGAAACCTACGCTCATTGTTAGAAGTATGGTACGTAACATGCCATTTCGCTTACCTTCGCAGATCACGCGTATTACTTATACAAACCCATGCAATGAAGAGAAAGTGACCCCTTTGTTATAATCTTTAGTTTGGGTTTGGGTTCTTATTTTTTTAATAGAGATTGAGGGTATTCGTTAGAAGTGCCTCTTTGTGTTTCTGCTTACGAGTACCCACAATCTATATTTCATGGTGTAACCTAGAACCGACGCTGGCTTTCGACCATCTGGGCTTCGAGACATAGTGCTTCCGCACAGAGCTAAAACCGACCAAACTTGATTACTGGTTTACCGCTTAGATTGTACAAGCCTGCCCAAGAAATGTGGTGCGAGTGGGGCACTACTGAGCTCCTTAAACCCTAGCGGTTTCTTTGGTCTGTAGGGTTTATAATGTCACTTCACCTCAATGTCGGGTAAAAGTCTTACAAAATCGAAAGCAGCGGCTTGAAAATGACCTACGTACATGTACATTGTACCAAGGGTTGGCGCGGACTTAAAACCTCAATGCAAACAAAAGAACCAACGCGTTCAGGTAGTTCAAACGATTACCCACAATCTGCAATTACACTTTTGATTAAAATGAAGACTCAGTGTACCTCAAGTCAACACATAAAACTAGAATTGTGAATATGACACAGATGCCCCCGCCCAGGGATCATCCTCACCAAGAAAAATAACATGTTGCCAAAAGAAAAAAAAAGACAATAATAATAATAATAATAATCGACCTTATTGATAGAGGGTAACACATTTAGTAAACTAGTACTAATCTTCCAAGTGACCCTCTTTTCCTGGGTAGAAACCAGTACTAAGCAATGTGGATAAAGTCTCTTGCTCAAGGAAACAACACTTGCCGCTCGTGGGGTTCGAACCCGGTACCTCTCGATCCCGAGGCCGATACATTACCACTGCAACACAGCGCTCCACAAGGCCGCATTGATCACCTCAAAAACTGTCCTTGAGAACATCGGCGTAGGTGTGGGCAATGTCGTTTAAATCTTGGAAAAGTGTGTATCATCATCAAGATATGAATCGAATCCATAAAAATTAATTACTCAGTCTGTGACAGTGACCTTTATGTTTAGTTTTTCAAGATTAGTTCTTTCATTTCGAGCCGATCATTAGTCAGACGTGGACGAAAACAAAACGCAGTAGCCGGTGAAACGACCTGTATCTTTCGTCATACAAAATACGAACTAAATCTATTAGATTGGTTGGGAAATGTGAGCTCTAATTCAATCAAAGCACTGAGAGTGCTGATGGTGCGATTGTCTGTGATCTTTGGATTTTGCGTCTGGTCAGTATTTTAAACCAGACTGGTAAAGAATATATTCTTGCATAAACTCCTATGAGCATAGCTGTTTGAAGCTATTCCGGGCCAGAAGGCGTATTCATGTTGAAAATATAAAAATAACGTGCTGCTTGAATCTGAGTTTTGAACGTTGGATATCAAAAAATGGACTTTATTTTGTTTACGTTATGTTAGAGCGATGTAACGTCGTCGCAATGAACGTAGACTATGTTTTATGTTGGCGTCATTGCGGAACAGACGCTATCGTTTTAACGTTATGAAGTAGCCACCATGCCATGTTAGCTTTACGGTCGCATCTGAAGAGGTGATAAATGGATATGGAGTTGTGGGGCGTTTCCGTCACAATTTATCTCAATGCAATAATGACGATCATTCATGTTTATTTATTGCAAAAACATATGCCTGGTCCCTCGGAAGATATTCAGACAGCTTCCTTGAGGATCCTGCAAATGTTATGCATGAAAAACTATGGATGATATCTGTTTTTGTTCTATATTTGTAACAGTGGTGTTTTTTTGTGGAAGCAATGTTTTGCCATTTGCTTCCATTGTCGTTTGTTTCTTGGCTTTTGGTCGTCCTTCATAGGAATTCATTTTCTCTGTGCTTCTTAACAGGTTACTGGTCATCTGTCCAACTCAGTTGTGACCTCTCCTGACCTTTACCGCTGAGTCATTACGTCATTAGCCTTGTGTTCAAACGTTATTTTATTGTCATTAAATACCATTTGTTTTCATAGTTAAAAGATATATTTTGGATATGTCTTTTCAGGTATGTGAAAGTTTATTCCTCGTCTTTCTATTAGCATCATGTTTTAATATCAACGATGCTCATTATAAGTGTATTTCATAGGTTTTAATTGTCATCAGATTCTGCCAGTTATGGCGCATTCAAGTGTGTAAGCGGATGTATGTGTATTTGATGATAATGTAAACAATGTAGTATTTGTAGTAAAAGTCATTGATCGCCACACTACCCTTTACCGCGGAGTCATTACGTCATTAGCCTTGTGTTCAAACGTTATTTTATTGTCATTAAATACCATTTGTTTTCATAGTTAAAAGATATATTTTGGATATGTCTTTTCAGAATGTAACCATCACTTGACATATCAGACATCAGCCATTAAACATCCAATCAACAATCGTCTTCGTGGTTTCAATTATGGTCCAGTAAAGAACCTACGAGTACGTCACATACAGCGTTAGTGACGCTCTGTTACATATTAGTAGGTCACTTATGAGGCCTAATCTGTCGAAACTAGCTAACTTGGTCTGGAAAATGTGTATATACGATTTTTTATATTCCTCAGGAAAATTTCAGTTTTTTTTTTAATTGTTCTTGTTGTTGTTGTTGTTGTTTTCCAGAGCATAAACCTTTACAGAAGGCATTTACTACACCTGATATTAAGGGACTGTTTGGTCACCGAAATTGTTTTCATTGATATTCTTGTTCCTTCGCCGCGAAGCGGAGCGGGGATTATAGGAATGGCCTTCGTCTGTCCGTCCGTCTGTCCGTAACACCTTCTTGTCCGCTTCATATCTCCTGAACCCTTTGATAGCTTTTCATTAAACTTTAGTCAATTATTCGTCTCAGTGAGCTAATGTGCAGAACCCATAAATAAACCATGCCGAGTCAAGGTCAAGGTCACAGTTGAAGGTAAGAAGTTTGAAACTTTGAATTTTGTGTCCGTTCCATATCTCCTTTACCCTTGGAAGGATTTGCATTAAACTTTGGTCAAATATTCTTTTCAGTGAGCTGATGTACAGCAACTATAAACAAACCATGCCGACGCAAGATCAATGTCACATTTGAAGGTCACGAGTTTGAAACTTTGGATTTTGTGTCCGTTCCATATCTCCTTTATAAATGAATCATGCCGACTCAAGGTCAAGGTCACATTTGGAGGTCACGAGTTTAAAACTTTTAATTTTGTGCCCGTTCAATATCTCCTTTACCCCTCAAAGGATTTTCATTAAACTTTGGTCAATTATCCCTCTCAGTGAGCTCATGTGCAGAGCCCATAATTGAATCATGCCGACACCAGGTCAAGGTCACATTGGAAGGTCACGAGTTTGAAACTTTGATTTTTTGTGCGTTCCATATCCCCTTTACCCTTCAAAGGATTTCCATTAAATTTTGGTCAAATGTCCCCATCAGTGAGCTGCTGTGCAGGACACATAAATAAACCATGCCGACTCAAGGTCATGGTCACAGTTGATGGTCACGAGTTTGAAACTTTGTATTTTGTGTCCGTTCCATATCTCCTTTACCCCTGGGAGGATTTTCATTAAACTTTTATCAAATATCCCCCTCAGTGAGCTGATGTGCAGAACCCGTAAATAAACCATGCCGACTCACGATCAAGGTCACAGGTGATGGTCACGAGTTTGAAACTTTGAATTTTGTGTCCGTTTCATATCTCCTTTACCCCTGGAAGGATTTTCATTGAAGTTTGGTGAAATATCCCCCCCCAGTCTGTTGATGTGCAGAAGCCATAAATAAATCATGCCAACTCAAGGTCAAGGTCACAAGGTTGAGCCTTGATACAAAGGGCGGCGAGGGATTTGGATGTCCCTCAGACTGCTTCCTTGTTATTAAAGAGTTTCGAAAAGAAGTTATATTTCTTTACCGTTACTTGCAAGTATTCCAGCTTAATAAATTTGAATTGGGGTTTAACGGCCCAGTCAACACTATTTAGGTCATTTTTGAGCTCATCCATTTACCTGTCCACACTTTTTTCTGGACAGGCTTTCACGTGGCCTAGTGTAGGGCGCAGACTCTTAATCATTCCATTACGAAACATACCTATCTAAATATATTGAAAATTTTAACACCAAAAACTGAAAATTTTCTGATGGAACATTGTAATATTTTCCCTATTTCTGCTCAAAATATAGGTTGTGGGTACCCGTAAGAACCGCCACTGCGAAGCGTTTCAAACGAGTACCCACAATCTATGTTTTTGAGCAAAAAGAAAAATAATGTATACCCTGTAAACCCCAGTTTTACCATATAAAAGTGGGGTTTAAGCAGGTCAAAAATGTTACACCCCATTAACCCATATATGCCTTTAAGGGGCATTTTGCAAACATTGCAGACCCAGATCTAAGCTTGGAGATTCCGTTAAATGATGCATAGAATTACATAATCGACCTACACCGCGTACTTTTAACCCATTTTATACTGAATAGAATCATCAACGTTATATCAGTATAGCACAAGTTCATTCCAAAACAGGTTGCGGCTTCTTCAAAATTTATCTGAAAAAATGTCTGAATCTTTCGTAAACAATCAGTGTAGGCCCTGATAAGACGCTGCGTTCTGTGGTATCTGATCATGGTCTGCACTGTTTGCCAGTTACCAGTTTTGAATTTCCGGTACAAAATGGGTTCATTGTACTGAGGCAGCATAAAATTGGTTAATTGTACTGATCTATGTAGGATTTTTATTAAATAAAATATGTTTAAACCAGATGGAAGGGATTTTCCGGATCGGGTTATCAGCTTCCGTTCCCGTTTTGAGGTTTGGGGCGAAACGGCTATGTCGCGAAACGTCTCGTTACCGCGGTTGTCACAGGTTTTACCATTGGCGTGTCTTGTATTCTTCCGCGGATACGCATTGAAAAGAATTCGTTTGAACAAAAAAAAAAAAAATCAATTATTGAAAAATAAACAGTTGGATATGCGCGTCCATGATGCTGATTGATAAAACATACAAATAATAACGAGCATAGCGGCGGCTGCCGAAGGTAGCCGTCGACGTCCGCCGAAGGCGGGCGTCGAGCGAGCTCGTATCTAGGTAACGCGTATCATCACACAACAGAGAGACACAATCTATGCAAGAAAGTTTGCTTGCGGTTCCGGTTATCAGGTTTCCACGTGTTCCATTGAAACCATGTATGAAGTCGGGAGCCAGAGCCTCAAAAAAGCTTATGTAACCCGTATATGTCACCGGATGAAGCCGGCCTCGTTGGCTCAGTCGGATGCGCGTCTGACTGGTGATCAGGAGGACGCGGGTTCGACTCCCGCCGGGGTCGGCAACATTCTTTTATGGACATTAATCATGAAATCTTTTCTACGGTCATTCTCTCCCTTCCGCTGATTCAAGAAGGGCAGTTGTCAGTTTCTGGCGAAAGAATGTGCACTGTACTGGTTAACCGCTTACGTATAAGCCTGCCCAGGAAAGTGTGGATAGGTAAACTGACCGGCTCAAAAATGACCTAAATAGTGTTGACTGGGCCGTTAAACTCCAATACAAACAAACAAATGAATAGTGTGTCGCAAGGCTGATTAGTGATTCCTTTACTTGTAATAGCTAAAAATCAACATTGGCATATCAGTAAATTAATATATTTTTCTTATTTATGTGGCGGTAAAAAATTGTTCACTTTTTATTTATGTTTGTTGTTATTTATAAATAAATTGCGGTGACGTCACGATGTCCAATCATGACCTTGGGATTTTTTCTTTGCCGCCATATTTATTCCTCTAATGATTTTAATGTTATATATTTGAAGCACTCGAAAAAAAGGGAGTCTGGTGATAAACTCGGAAAATCTACACGTAAGTGATCTTCAGGCTTAGGTGTGTTACCGGTGTGTTATTTTTCTTTGTAATAACACAGACCTAGCGAACTCGGCCCAAGCAACAACTTGGGAAGTTAGGTGTAGCTCATTAGGGACATCTCGAACCATAACAAACTCGGCCCTTGACATACAGAGGGTTACAATAATTCTTAGTCTTCAGGAGGTCAGGGGTCGTTTCGCCCATGAGTCGTTTCGCCCGTCACGTGGGTCGTCACGCCCCGAGTCGTTTCGCCCTGGCGTTTCGCCCTGATAAGTGGGTCGTTTCGCCCTTATCTTTTCAAGCCCTATGGATTGGGTTAGATCTATTTTGGTATATAAAGGAGTTGATGGGGATATTTGGAGTCCCAGGAAATATTGTAATATCCTCCTTTGGTGCTATTTTTGACCTTGATATTCACCATATTTGCATTATTTGCTGGATCCCAGCTTGCACAGGTAACCAGACCCCCCTGACCTTTCAAGGTCAGGGGGGTCTGGTTACATGTTTTTCCAACACTGATAACCTTCAGACTAGGAACCAGCAGATAATGCAAAAAGGTGAATACATTCAGTATTCATGAGTTCCCCAAAAAGGTGAATACATTCAGTATAAATGAGTTCCCAAAACTGTTTGACGTCGTGATATGTATATTGTCTTAATCTGTTACTTGTCCTGAACCCATGACCTTCCATACATTACGCTACGGTGCTTTCCTGTACGTTAAACCTCAAATTAAACAAACAAATTCCATGTAGTAAAACTGAGGTTTACAGGGTAATATATACATACATTATCATATTGGAGCTTTTTTCGTGACCTACCTCCGGTTCTAAAAATAGAACGGGAAAACCCGTGGCTGTCAAAGGCCAGTCATTCTGTCGTATCGCTTCAAGGCATAAAACAGCATAAAACAGTGGAATTCTTTCAAACTTTTGCCGAATGCTAATGTAAGATAATGGGAGAAACACTAATATGCTGCCTAGTGTGAAATTTTGCCGCAAATCAAAAGTGTTATTTTTTAGTTAACTGCTCTTAATGCTCTCTCTCTCTCTCTCTCTCTCTCTCTCTCTCTCTCTCTCTCTCTCTCTCTCTCTCTCTCTCTCTATCTACTGATACTGCGTCGGTCACACTGACCATTACCGCAAGTGTATATTACATACACTCCAGGTTTTGCAGGATGAAAGCCTACACAGTAATCATGTAATTAGGGTAGGGATCTTTAACCTGCACAGGAGATGGATCTCCCTGCACAGGGTGGCCTCCAGTTAACGTCCCGATCGGAAGAACGGTGCACTTAATGACATTCATCCCTGCAAATGATGCCAATGGAGCGTGTTCGGACACCGAAATTTAATCCCCGCTGCCGGGGATCGAACCCGGGACCTCTAGCATCATAGGCAAGTACACTAACCACTGAGCTGTCACGCTCCTCTCTCTCTCTCTCTCTCTCTCTCTCTCTCTCTCTCTCTCTCTCTCTCTTAGGGTTGCAGCAATTTTCGAGCGTAGGTAAATGTAAATTACAGATTGTCGGGGAATAACTTCATGTCCACCGACATATAACGTGTCAACAACGTCGTGTTTACATCAAACCAACATCAAAGCGATGCATTGAATTTCACTTTGCAACGTCGATGAAACCTCAGAACATTGCGTTGGCGATAATAAAGCACCGCTCAATAAAATGTCATTTGCCTAGTGCTGGGACCCATCAAGACTCAGTGGGATTCAAAACAAACGTAGAACAGTTCAACACCCTTTCAGTGCAGGAGAATGACTCCTTCATAAGTGCAAGATTTAATTTACAATAAAATCTGGTAGATTTGTTCAACCTGCCCAGCACTTACATTAACCCATTTGGTACCAGAAACCCCAGAACGGGTACCCTTGGCAAACAGTGCAGGCCCAGATCAGACGCTACCGAACGCGGCGTTTGATCAGGGCCTACACTGCTTGCAGAAAGTCATTAATTTTAAAGAAAACACAACCCGTCACCCAAAAATTTTGAAATGGATTCCTGCTATATATAAGGAGGAAGATTCCATTTGGTACAAAAAGGGTTAAACTACAATATCTTCTTGAATACAGGGATCAGTGAAACCTCTCTCTCATCTCAACAGTCACGTGACATTGGAGTTGGAGTGGGTGTCGACGGCAAGACTTCGAACCAATGTTGACTCGACGCGCGTCTGTCAGTCCAGTGTCCACTCATTAGTTTTTGAAAGTTGATTTTTAAAATCAAGTTTCTTTGTCATTACATTTTTACTTCCGGTACTGGACCGCGTTATTGCACTTCCGCTGTTCGTTCGCTGCATAAAATAGTCCAACTGAACTTTTGAAAAATAGTTTTGCAGGCATGGCACGTCTTTCAAAATATTTCATATTTCGAGACTTTATACGGATTGAATATAAATTGGCACAGAAAGACTAATTCTGAAAAGAAAACAATACTCTGGGACTAATTTTCTACGCGTTTATGCAACTGGTTTGATAATTTACTCTTTCATCCCTGAGTTTCTGAACACGACTCGCTTTAAATATATTCTAAAAGAAAGGGATTTCTGAGTAGTTCATGGACATGACGGCAAACATTGTTAATGTAGATTCTGGCGAGACGTGCTAGCTACGTGCCGTCTTATCAGGATCTGCAAGGTTTGCATAGATACAGTGTATTTCTACCTCGGCGTCTGCACCGGTCTACAAATACCTTAACCGGAGACTTTAACATTCAAATATTCTAAGTCATTGACCTTGACCCTGAGGTCGTCGGCGTGGGTGGGGGTACTTCTGAATAAAACTTTGGACCTATATCTACCATCATACCAAATATGAACCAAATCCAACACCTGGTTTGGAAAATATGAGTTCGGGTTCTGCCTGGTATAGTGCGAACAATTTGACCTGCGACTCACCTTTATTACACCCCCGACATACGAAGTATATCAGGGGGTATATAGTTTTCGTCTTTCCGTCCGTTCGTTGGTTCGTTCGTTAGTTCGTTCGTTCGTTCGTACTTCCGTTCGTCCCGCCGTTTGTCCATTTTTAACATTTACGTCAAAGTTTTGCGTTAAATCTTTTTGATTGCTAATATCTCTGTAACCACATGTTAGATTCTCTTCATATTTGGTGAAGGATATCTCTATAGCATTACCTTTCATATGGAATATCAAAGCCCCTGGGTCAAGCCCCTGGGTGGGCTGTCCGTCCGTTTGTCAACTTTTACGTAAACGTTTTGTGTTAAACCTTTTTGATTGCTCATATCTCTGTCACCACATATTGGATTCGCTTCATATTTGGAACAGGATATCTCTATAGCATTACCTTTCAACCCCGGGTTGGGCTGTCCGTCCGTTTGTCAACTTTTACGTCAAAGTTTTGTTTTAAACCTTTTTGAGTTCTCATATCTCTGTCACCACATGTTTGAGTCTCTTCATATTTGGTACAGGATATCTCTATAGCATTACCTTTCATTTGGAATATCTAAGCTAGCTGGTCAAGCCCCTGGGTGGGCTGTCCATCCGTCAGTCCGTTCATCAACATTTACGTCAAAGTTTTGTTAAACCTTTTTGATTACTCATATCTCTGTAACTACATGTTACATTCTCTTCATATTTGGTAAAGGATATCTCTATAGCATAACCTTTCATATGGAATATCTAAGCCCCTGGGCAAAGCCCCTGGGTGGGCTGTCTGTCAGTTTGTCACCTTTTACTTCAAAGTTTTGTTAACCTTTTTGATTGCTTATATCTCTGTAACCTCATGTTAGATTCTCTTCATATTTGATACAGAATATAGCTATAGTATTAACTTTCATATGGAAAAGCCCCTGGGTGGGGTCAATAATTAGGACTTACACATTTTGATATCGTCCAAGGTTTGTGTTAACTGTTTTGGTTTAAACAATATTTATTAGAATAAATTCACATGTATACATTGCATAATAGTATATGGTACAGGATTTGATAATTGTTTTCATTATACTCCTTGCATACAAAGTATATCAAAGGTTATAGGTTTTGTCTTTCCATCTGTTCATTATTAGATAGTTTGTTCTTTCTTTATGCTGTGACCCTTGTCAGATTTGTCAGCATATATATTGGTCCTTGTGATCTTAGAAACTGCAGCAACTAGAACTGTTAAATTTTGCATACTTTCTCTTGAAATGCAGACAATAGTAAATGCAAGTAATAATAAAAAATGCATTGCTTTATTATGTCATTATACAGATACTTTAGTTCAGCAAAGGGGTTGGTTCATTAAGTGCCAAAAATGGCCCACCTTCAGAAATACTTGAAACTTTGGCTACATAACATTTCAAGCATGATATATAGTAAAATAAAATTGTTTTACTATATTGGGATCTGAGTGACGTCAAAATTTTGACGCAAAGGTTGTAAGTATCGAAATATCTATAACCCCTTTTGAATATATAACATACATTGTTTTTTGGCTAAATGTGAAATTAGGACTTCGTATACATTTGAAAACCAATTTAATAACTCCAGTCTGACTCTTATCTTTGCCAGAGCCATGTAGAATGAACATGTAATCCAATTTTTAATTTTCAGAACCAAATGACATGCTGATTTACCCCACCCACATAGTACATAAGTGACCTACGACACTGGCAATTTTGAACATACACCTAAAAGTGAATACTTTGTATCAGTTCAGAAGTTTGTGAATTAAGGACAATTCAGTTATGCACTTATGTTTAACTAATACATTCATTACAGGGTGGAATCTCAGACAATCACCATTACCATAGCAACTATTATAAATGAAGGCAGGTAAGTATTTGTTAAAGGATACTTTGTTTGTCGCAATAAAAGCTCTACAGAGCTTATGTTATTTGTTTCGGATATGCGACGTTAAATAAAGCTTCTTTATCTTTATCTCTTTATACACAAAAGCTACAGATATAGTTCAATGATCACAGAAGTCTATATAGAGTTTCAAGTTGTACATAATAAGATGGCCAATAAAACTGATTCAAACAAATACATTGTGTTCATTAATTGCATACCATAGATAAATATACAGGATCGGTTGCCATGGCAACAGTAAGTGAACATACTAGGGTCATTTGGAGTATTAATAGTAGTTAGGGTAGAAGAAACTGTGAAACACCTTAAATCACGCGGAGAAATGACTTAGAGTCATGTCATGTACGCTGTATTTTTGACTGTGATGGAGTTGTGGCCGAGTACCAGTACCTGAGTACAAGAGTGTCACAGGATTTTTTAAAGAAAACATATTTCTGCTATGGTGGATCACTATATTGCAAAGCGCCCACGTACAGGGGTGTGGGGTCTTCATATTGTTCATGACAACGGCAATGCACACAGGTCAACCGTGGGAGGAGTTGAAAATTAAAACATTACCAGACCTTTCTCCCCGTGATTTCTTGCTCAACCCATATAGTAAAACGTGTAATACTGCAAAGGAGTTTCCAGGCTTTTGATTGGACAGCGCCACGGCAATTATTTTCCATATGGGTCAGCAAAAATATTTACCCCTCTCACGCTTGCCTTCGCTGAATTGCGATGTCCACCTTCTTGGATTTACTGCAGTTGCTAAATACATTGTATAAGCAAAATATTTTTTAAAAACCACTTTTGATTGTTTTTCATTCATTCGGTGCTTTATTTTATTTTTTTCTGTAATAAAACTTTCATTGTAACATGACTGAGCGCTGTGATCAGCATAGTGGCATATAAACATCGACTTCTCACGACGTCCGCTTCTAAGGAAAACATTAGAACGATGCACAAAATGTCAATTCGTTAATCGTTATTTTGATTCTTGATGGGGAACATGGGCTCGTAACTTTCCCCGCCTGAAAGCTTCGCTCTCAAAGGGGGGGGGGGGGGGTGGGTATGATCGGGGGGGGGGGGGGGGGTGGGGGGGGGGTTGGGGGGGGGGGGAGTATGATCCCATGCTCCCCGTCAAGAATCCAAATAACTTATAATGTCAGCCAGGATGTCCTTTTGAAAGCTGTCATGCCCAGGGCAGTACGTTGTTCCAGTGTATAGACAGTTTACCCAAAGGATCAAAAGACTGGAAAGTATGTACAGGTTAAGGAAAAATACTTTGAGGGACTCCACTAGCTAGTTTTGACCAGGTAACCTGTATATTTACAAGCCGCATCAACAACTAATATTTTCCAAACGCCCTCGTACACAACAACTATTTGTTTAGATTTTATGTTATGTACATTCTGTGTAATGAACAACCAAGTAAAAACCACAAAACATTTATAAATGTGCAAAAAAAAAGAGGATCTTACACAAGTGGTCATTTCATATGAAATTTATAAAACGAGCCTATGGCGAGTATCATAAACTTCATGAGTGTGAGGTTCTGTTTATAATATAAAAAATAGAAGTGGAGGCAATGATCAGGAATCGATACAATTATCTCACAGCTCCCATCAGAGACACCAAGGGGAAAGAAACACAAATATGAAATAACAGACCCTAATGGTAACATCAATAGCGAAAAGCCAAAAGGACAGTTCCTTTCCCACCAAATGGCCAATAGGCTATCCAAAATAAAATAATATAAGCGACACAAACACCCGAAGACAACCCATAACAAAAAAAAAACCGCGGCAGACATATTTATTTTGGACTTCGAGAAGGCTTTCGACACCAATGAACTCCAAATTATTTGGTTATGAAATTGGGAAGAAGGCTCTCAAATGGATAGATTCCTTTCTTTGCTATAGAAAACAGCACAATGCTGTTAATCATCGTGGTTAATCTTCAGAGTGGGCTCCAGTAGTTTTGTCTGGGATCCCACAAGGCACTGTTCTTGGTCCATTGTTATTCTCCCTGTATACATTAATAATATTCTACTGTCATTAACTCAGATATAAACTGTTCGTAGCTGACTGCGTTTGCTACTGGGAAATTAGAGGTACAGAGAACTCACTGAAACGTCTGAATGATATAGATAATTATGCTGGGCACAAAAATGGGGCATGAGATTTCAGTCCGTTAAATGCAGTATTATGTAGATAACTAGGAAGAGAACCAATAAAATTGAGGCTTCTTACACTTTAGAGGAAACGGTCCTCGAGAATTAATACCTTTGGTGTGACAATCACACGCGATTTGAGATAGAATGCACACATTGGCAACACGATAGAACGCTTGGTTTCCTGAGGCGAAAGCAAACATAAAAACTCACATGCTGTTTGAAAACACGGATTTCGAACTTTTGATATCACAAGACGGGCATTTCTTTGTTTATGTTACGTTGAGCGACATAACGTTATCGCACTGAACATAGCATTTTAGAATGTTATGATGACGTCAGAGGGTCTTTGCTTAACAGGCATCATTGCAGACAAGATTCTGAACAAGCCGCCATGTTGGTTTGCGGTCACACTGGAACAGTTTATATAGAGTTTCTATGGAGCTTTGGGGCGTTTTCGTCACCATTGCCGTTGGAATCGAAAATTATGCAAGAAAAAAAAATAAATCATCCATGGGTAGATCTTTTTCATTGCAATTACATTTGCCGAGTCCCTCGGAAGATATCAGAACACTCGGCCTAGCTGCCTAATGTTTAAACGTATTTAGCTGTCACATGTGTGAAAAAAAAACAACACATGGGTGTTCCTATATAATGAAACATTTTCAACGTTGCTCAAATATGGATTTAACGGTGAGTGGCTGCTGGGAATTCCACTACACTGCTAGCCTGGGAATCTGTATCCGAGCTGTCTATTGTCTCAGGCATGATGCGAACTGGACCGTACTTTAAAGCTTAGTGGTTTCTTTCGGCCATAGGGCTTGAGACGTCATTTCTTTCGATAAAAGTCCCTCAAAATTGGAAGCAACGTCTCTAAAATGAACTAGAGTAAGCGAGTCTAGTGTCGACCCATGTACATTATCGACCCCCTGTCTGGCTTAATTTGTTTTATGAGAAAACTAATTGACTCCTGGAAGAAGTCGTACCTGGCATACATAATTCTTCATAATAACGATAATACCCGACTTTACTCTAAATTGTTTTGATGAGGACGTCAAACCTGAAATAAAACCTGATGTTAAGCAAACTCTGTCACTTAAACCCTTTTTCGCTCGTGAAAAGTTGACAAAAAGTCAAGAAAAAAGACGTCTGTCAGCTTATGTAAACATATATTGCAGATTGATAAGAATTAAAAAGCAATAAACAAAAAAAAAGGAAAAAAAAAAAAAAAAAAAAAACAAAAAAAAAAAACAGATTGTCGGGAATCGAACCCGGGTCGCCGGCGTGAGAATCGACGGCGTTGCTAATCGCGCTATTACGTCATTTACAGCAACGCAGCGTTTCGTTAATTTATATACTTAAAATCTATGTCCTGATCGTGATTTTTACAATAAAAATACTCTAGATGTTACTAATTTGCCTGGAGATTAAATTAAACATTGAAACAATTACGTGCTTGTAGTCTGGTCAAAATTCTGGTAAATACCGGGATTAAATAATCGAGGCAGCTTCATTGTTTATGTAGCAGACATGGCAACGGTGTAATAGTAGATTTTAACCGGGCCGTTTTATTGTCCAGAAAACTTTTGCTCCAGTGTTTGAGAAGTGGCAGAACCGACCTTACCTACTTTTATCACAGTTTGATGTCAGTCAAATGAAATTTCAAGGTCCAGCTTTCGCAAATAAAATCGTTTCTATGATGTTTTTTTACATGACTTCCATTGCGTTGCATGCAAGATCGCGTCTACATCAAATCATATTTTTTAAGATTTCATCACCAGCACAGCTGTCGACAATCATCAGATTTTTCTGACTTAACAAAAACAAGTTTATGGACATGATTTTGTAATTTTATGGTTGTCGAGGCCTGTGCTGATATTTAATTTTACATGACCAACTATATCTGACATTAGCTCGATGACTTTCAACCGTGACAGTCGCACAGAAAGTCAATATTGGGTTGTCTCCCTTTGACTGAGGCCTACGATAGACACATATCGTGTACCTATCGTGTAATCAATCTTGTGTTTTAATCCGGCTGTCTGTGAAAATGACCCCGGGGGATATTGAACGATAGATACGTACTGCGTGTTTGGTACTTTAAGCGAGAAAAATTCTCTTTTTGTCACACGGTTAAAATTGAGCCTTTTTGTACTTAAAATATTATCGGTTCTCATAAATCCATTTTTTCTGGAATGTGATATTCCACATTGCTTTTTTTGAAAAAAAAAAAAAAAAAAAAAAAAAAAAAACATTTATAGTTAATGGATGTCGGATTACATTATTTAAAATAGCATTGTTTAGAAAAGCAACATGTTCATAAGTCCATGTAATACAAAACCCCTGTAAACCACACTTTACATTATATACAGAAAAGAGAGGTTTAGAGGGGTTACAATGTGTGTTATCCGCACCAAGACATTGTATGGTTCATATACAAATAATGTGCTTTTTTGTTGTTTTTTTTTAGATATAAATTAACATTTCGAAGATAAGAAAGTAAACATTGTCACAAGGATATGTTTTCTTAATGGGTCAACAGTTTTGTTTGATTGGAGGCTTAACGTCCCCGTCAACACTGTAAAGGTCATTTTGCGGACGTTGCTTCCAAATTTGAGGGGCTTTTACCCGACCCTGAGATGACATCTCAAGCCCTGCCACCCAATGAAACCAGTAGGGTTTATCTGCATGGACGGTCCAACTCGCACCACTTTTCATGGGCTGGCTTAGAGCCCCCATGCAGTTTACTAGTACTCATGTGCAGTGCAGTCTGTTTCAGCTCTGCGTGGAAGCATCATGCAGCCCAATCTATTTCTTCACATCACGATAACACAAACCGTGGGATATAGTGCATTTTTTCATACCTCAAAAAAGGTCATCTTTCTGAAGAAAATTTGTGATATTTTATTTATACTCAAAACATAGGTCGTGGGTGCTAGTTAGAACCGCCGCAATGATACGGTTCGAACGAGTACCCACAACTTATGTCTAGGAGCAGAAATAAGAGACATAATGTATACCCCGTAAACCCCAGTTTTCTCTATATAAATTGGGGTTTAATGGGGTGTTCATTCCACGGACTCGTTCACGTGATGAAGCCCCGTTGGGCGGAGGCCGTAATGGGTTGACAGCAAAGGCCCTGATCTAAGCCCGACGTCTGATCTGAGCATGCGCTGTTTCCAGCATAAGTGTCCATGTTTGGGCTTTCCTGTCCAAAATGCACTTAAATCTGCTTGAGTATCATTATAATGTTATCAAGTCCATGTCACTGATGAACACCCCTTCAACTTTATATAGAGAAGACTGTGGTTTGCTGGAACATACATATATATTTTTCTATTACTTTTGTCCCAAACATATGTTGTGGGTATTCGTTAGATGCGAGGCGGTTCTAACTAGATCCACAATCTATATTTATAGTAGTAATAAACTATGACACAATTGTTTTAATAACCGTTTTCTGCAACCTAAAGAATGCATTATTTCACACGGATGTGTTACCATAATGGTCGCAATGATCATTCCATATTGTAACATATCCATGTAAGGTATACTTACTTACATTGTTTGAAATTTACTGATTTTAATCAAAAATATAAAACGAAGTATAAGGTTTTAATAACTCTTTATTTACCTGTAACCATTTTAATTATCTATAATAACATACTGCAAATTCAAACATCAAATTTATTCTGGAAAGAAAGGTTCATTGATTATTAATTTGTTTGTTTGATTCGAGGTTTAACGTCCCCGTCAACACTGCATAGGTCATTTTGGAAACGTTGCTTCCAATTGTGTGGGACTTTTACCCGACATTGAGATGAAATGACATATCAAGCCCTGCCACGTAGTGAAACCAATAGGGTTTATAAGCATGGACGTTCCGACTCGCACCGGCTTAGATCCTCTAAGCGGTTTACCAGTACTCGTGTGCAGTCGGTTTCAGCTCTGCGCGTAATTGCACCACGCAGCCCATCTATTTCTTCAAGCCCCGATGAGCGGGGCCGTTATTGATTGTTAATGTAAAGGAATATGTTCAAAATGCCGACAATAACAAACAACAAATTGGCCGATTTAACAAAAGGGACCAATCACTTACATATCTGCAAAATACATTAAGAAAACACGCCTATACAAATGCATTGAAAACGTTACCACCGAAAATAAAACGAAAACAAAATAGGTAAAAGTCCCACAAAATTGGAAGCAACGTCTCCAAAATGACCTTTACAGTGTTGACGGGGACGTTAAACCTCAAATCAAACAAACAAACAAAGATATAATAATAATAATAATAATAATAATAATAATAATAATAATAACAACAACAACAATTGGTACTCACTATCTAAATAGCACCAATACTTCATATGAATAAAGAATGCACAGTAGAACCCATGACACAATCTTTCCGGAAATAAGGTAATCCATTATACCTTGCACGCGTGTCCATTAATCTTCGGGCTTCCTGACGGTCGGTAGCACCGGAACGCAATACACAATCCACGTGTCATAAAAGCGATAATTGTCTTCTGCTTAAATACCCGTGATATTATCCCCTGAGTGTAATAAAACGTTGATTATGGGTACAGAAGCGCCAAATTGAAATCTTTCTACCTATGTTTTTGTGTTTATTTAGTCAAAATCATGCTCAAAACTTAGGTTGTGTGTGCTCGTTAGAACCGCCTCATTGAGGCGGTCGTAACAAGTAACCACAACCTATGTCTTGTAGCAGAAATAAGAAAAATAATGAATACCCCCGTAAATCCCTTTTTTCTCTATATAAACTGGGGTTTAAGGGGGTATTCATTTCACGGACATGTTCACGTGATGCATAAATCAATTAAAAAAAAAATCAGAATGAGCTGGTTCTAAATATTATCATCAATCAACGTATTGAGCAATAAATAAATTTTAAATAAATAACTCGTAAATAAATAAATTACGATAATACATCCGTGCGGCATAGTAGGGTATTCATGATATCTCAAAAACAGTTAAATTGTTAATGAAAACTTATCGATACTCAAAACCAGTTTTGTATTCTCGTTAGAACCGCCTCATTGAGGTGGCTCTAACGAGTACCCACAACCTATGTCTTGGAGAAGAAATAAAAAAAAATGAATACCACAGTAAACCCCAGTTTTTTTTTCTATATAAAGCATGGTTTAACTGGGTGGTCATTACAAAGCTTGTTGCCGTGAAAAAAAAAAAAAAACAACATTGACTAAAATAATATAGAAGAATAAGAAGCAAGTACTTTCGAACTATGTTTTTGTGTTATGTTAAAATCATGTTGATCCCTGATTATCCGACTGTTCAATATATAAAGTTGGGTTCACATGCAAATTCTTTTCCCCGGTATGAGGGAAGGGACACCAGAAAAGGTGTACACCCTGATCTTAATAAATCATTTAACAGTTGGAATAAATACAAAAATTTAAAAATAAATAAATCGTTATGAGCTGGTTCTAAATTTAACCAACAATCCACGCATTGAGCAAAAATATAACTAAATAAATAAATTAATTAAGATAACACATCCGTGCGGTTCAGTCAATTCTTGATAATTTGTTAATCATCACGTGAACAAGTCCGTGAACTGTTTGTTTAAATTGCTTAGTAAGTATAAAAAATCTAATCGGATCATAAAAAATAAATAAATAAGACGCAGATCAGACACCGCGTTTTACATAAATAAATAAATAAATTAAATAAATAAATAAATAGATAAATAAATAAGACGCAGATCAGACACCGCATTTTAGATTGATTTACGTTCCAAGAAGACGCCCAGGCGAATATGTGTTCATTTCACGGTCGACGGAGAATGACTCGCTTTGGGATTACACGCGTGTGTAGACGATAAAGCTTTTTCTGAATAAGCTCCAAATTTAATCGCTCAATGCCGCTATTAAATATAATTTTGAAATATTATAATTGCTATCATAGTGCACAATATTGAAACCACATTGCGTCTGATACAGGCGATTGTTAGCAATATTAACAGAAAGTGAAGATTTTAGCCGTTAAAGTAGGGTACTGTCGTTGTTTTACCACAGTTTTGTATGCTTCATATAAGGATTAAAGGTTGTTATTTGAAAATAAAAAAATGCCGGAAGCTAATTAAATAAAACTTCCACTTATTTGATATCTTTTTGAAGGTATTTAAACGGACAATTAGATAAAATCGGAACATATTTTTCAAATTGAAAAATAAATAAGTTATATTTGTTTAAAAAATATTTTCCATTAAAGCGCCTGCTATTTCCAACAAGACATTCTGTACAGGTAAGCCGAGAAGGTCAGCGCACAGTAAAAGGCTTAATCCTTTGCGCCAACGGCATAAATGTCAATAATAGTTGCGGATGATATTTCAAACACCAAAAGAACTCGCAAAATGGACAATTTGCGTTACAGAGGGTGTTTTCAGGAACCTTTCCTGCCTTTACTAAACAAAGAAAAGGATTTCAAAACGCAAAGTTATAAAGTTTAATACTTCGTTTGCAAGTACACACACCATACATATATCATTTATGCACTTGAAAAATCAGAAAAATGTTGGGCCAATTATGGCCCTTAGTGAATCAACCCCTTTCTATGACAGCCTATTCTGTGTTTGTTGTTTCCAGGTAAACTTGTTCCAAATTGCAACAAACTTTGAATTTTTATTATTTAGCAAAGACAAGCAGTTTCATCTTTGGATATGATAAATTATACTATATTTGTTGAAATGCAATAGTTATTCTCAGTGGACTAAATGGAAAGTTTATATGGAAAGGTTCAATGCTACAAACAAATTTTAATTTCCACTAAAAGGGGATGGCATTGGTCGGGGGTATACGTGCCCCACTGGGCACTTTCTCTAGTAGTTAATGTTATCGCCTTATACGTCGGCTTTCGTAAACTTCTCGTGAATTTTCGGCATCACGTGAATAGCGGCCCATTTACTGACCTCTATGTTTTGTATAACAGTACCGCCATCTTCGGAAAACGGCGAAGATAAATATATGCATTCAGTCAGGTACGAAATTATGTAAATAGAGTTCAACAGTATCAGATCAATTTGTTCGAACTATATAAGTACCTTAACCTGAGTCAAACAGGATTACGTACGTACGTACGTATGCACACGCATTCGTACAGAGGGACGTACATTCGTACGCATGTACACACATACCCACTGACACCCGTACGGAAAACCGATGCGGGGGAGGGGGGGGGGGGGGGGGGGCATAAAAGACTGTTTGAGCTATTGCCCTGAAACTTTACAGAATGTTTGGGGATGATGAGAAGAGGAACTGATTAACTTTTGAAAATCCAAAATTTTTTAGCTCACCTGTCACATAGTGACGAGGTGAGCTTTTGGGATCACTTTTTGACCGTCGTCCGTGCGTGCGTGCGTCCGTCCGGGTGTGCGTAAACTTTTTCTTCAAACGATATCTCCTAAACCAGTAAATGGATTTTGATATAATTTCACAGGAATGTTCCTTTGATGACCCTCTTTCAAAATTGCCTAAATGGTTCCGCTCCGTTAAACAAAATGGCGGCCAGAGCTAAAAATAGATAAACCTTTAAATGACATCTCCTCCTAGGCAAATGGTCCGATTTGAAAATAATGTCACAGGCATGTTCCTTGAGTGACCCTCTTTCAAAATTGCCTATATCGTTCTGCTCCGTTAAACAAAATGGCCACCAGAGCTAAAAATAGAAAAACCTTTCAATGACATCTCCTCCTAGGCAAATGGCCCGATTTGTAAAGAATTTCACAGGAGTGTTCCTTGAGTGACCCTCTTTCAAAATTGCCTAAATCGTTCTGCTCCGTTAAACAAAATGGCCACCAGAGCTAAAAATAGAAAAACCTTTAATAGACATCTCCTCCTAGGCAAATGGCCCGATTTAAAAAAAAATAATTTCACAGGAACGTTCTTGAGTGACCCTCTTTCAAAATTGCCTAAATCGTTCTGCTCCGTTAAACAATATGGCCGCCAGAGCTAAAAATAGAAAAAAAAACTTTCTAATGACATCTCCTCCTAGGCAAATGGCCCGATTTGAAAAGAATTTCACAGGATTGTTACTTTAGTGACCCTCTTTCAAAATTGCCTAAATCGTTCCGCTCTGTTAAATAAAATGGCCACCAGAGCAAAAAAATAGAAAAAAAAAAACCTTTAAATGACATCTGTTCCAAGGCAAATTGCCTTATTTGAAAATAATTTCACTGGAATCGTCCTTGTGTGACCCTCTTTCAGAATTGCCTAAATCGTTCTGCTCCGTTAAACAAAATGGCCACCAGAGCTAAAAATAGAAAAACCTTTCAATGACATCTCCTCCTAGGCAAATGGCCCGATTTGATAATAATTTCACAGGAATGTTCCTTGAGTGACCCTTTTTCAAAATTGCCTAAATCGTTCTGCTCCGTTGAACAATATGGCCGCCAGAGCTAAAAATAGACAAACCTTTTAATGACATCTCCTCCTAGGCAAATGGCCCGATTGGAAAAGATTTTCACAGGAATGTTCCTTGAGTGACCCTCTTTCAAAATTGCCTTAATCGTTCCGCTCCGTTAAATAAAATTGCCACCAGAGCTAAAAATAGAAAAAAAAAACTTTAAATGACATCTCCTCCAAGGCAAATTGCCGTACTTGAAAATAATTTCACAGGATTGTTCCTTGAGTGACCCTCTTTCAGAATTGCCTAAATCGTACTGCTCCGTTAAACAAAATGGCCGCCAGAGCTAAAAATAGAAAAACCTTTTAATGTCATCTCCTTATAGGCAAATGACCCGATTTGAAAAGAATTTCACAGGAATGTTCCTTGAGTGACCCTCTTTCAAAATTGCCTAAATCGTTACACTCCGGTAAATAAAATGGCCGCCAGAGCTAAGAAAAGAAAAACTTTTAAATGACATCTCCTCCTAGGCAAATGACCCGATTTAAAAAGAATTTCACAGGCATGTATCTTGAGTGACCCTCTTTCAAAATTGCCAAAATCGTTCTGCACCGTTAACCAAAATGGCCGCCAGAGCTAAAATTGAAAACTTTAAATGACATCTCCCCTTACGCAAATGGCCTGATTTGAAAATAATTTCACAGGAATGTTCCTTGAGTGACCCTCTTTCAAAATTGCCTAAATGGTTTCGCTTAGTTAAACAAAATGGCCACCAGAGCTAAAAATAGAAAAACCTTTAAATGACATCTCCTCCCAGGCAAATTGCCCTATTTGAAAATAATTTCACGGGAATGTTCCTTGAGTGACCCTCTTTCAAAATCGCCTAAATCGTTCCACTCCGTTAAACAAAATGGCCGCCAGAGCTAAAAATAGAAAAAATCTGTAAATGACATTTCCTCCTAGGCAAATAGCCCGATTTGAAAATAATTTCCCAGGAATGTTTCTTGAGTGACCCTCTTTCAAAATTGCCTAAACTGTTACACTCTGTTAAACAAAATGGACACCAGAGCTAAAAATAGAAAAACCTCTAAATTCCACTACAATGAAAAATAGCCTCCAAAGATAAAAATATTTGGTCCACATCTCCTTAAAGCAGTGAATCCTTCATTTCCATAAGCTTTGAAACATCTTGGATTCAGGTGAGCTATTCAGGGCCATCATGGCCCTCTTGTTTTCTTGAGTTATGGTCCTTTGAAATGTTTTGCGTTTTACAGAATGGTTGGGGATGATGAACTGATTAACTTTTGACAAAAATCCATTTTTTTTTTCTTGAGTTATGCTCCTTTGAAATTTTGCGAGTTTTAAGCTTTTAAGCAAGATATCTCAAAAAGACAGGTTGCTCGCTTAATAGAGGTGGACACTAAGACAGGTTTGACTGTTTCTCTAAAACTGTATGAGCTATTGTCCTGTATTTTTAAAACACTGGTATGGGGTGATAAATAAATGACCTGATTAACTTCAGTTTTTCCTGTGTTATGTTCCTCCTAAAATTTCAACATTGCAGCCAAATAAAAAAAGAATATCTCAATTACTGTAAGGGACAAGCAGTATTAGGGTCAAATAGTGTTAGGGCCAAGCAGTTGGGGGCATTGTGTTTCATAAACACTGGCTCTAGTTGTTATTTTCCCTTCTTGAATCAGCAGAATGGAGCGAACGACCGTAGAAAAGATTTCATTATCAATCTCCATGAAAAATGTTGCTGACCCTCGCAGGTATCGAACCCGCGTCCTCCTGATCACCAGTCAGACGCACATCCGACTGAGCAACCGAGGCCGGCTTGTGGTAATGCAACAGAGACTCATGGGCCGAAGTTTTAGCGCAGTCGAATGCACGTCTCACTCTAGCTGTTGATCAGGAGGTCACGGGTTCCATACCTGCTGGAGTCGGCAAATTTTTTTGTGGAGACTTCATCTTAAAATATTTTCTTCGGTCTCTTTTCCTTCCGCTAATTCAAGAAGTGCAGGTCAGTTTCTGGCGAAAGTATGTGAACTGTACGTATCAGTTACCCGCCCTCATATATAAACCTGCCCAAGAAGTGTGGAAATGTGATTAGGTTAATTGATTGAATCCATATGACCTAAATAGTTTTGAATAGGTCGTAAAACTCCATGACAAAAAAAATACATGTACTGCTACGTGTGTTTGAGTTTTATGTACCGCCAACAACTAAGGTCAGATGGTGATGCAAAAATCTGACCGCACAACAACAAGAAAAGCGGGGCTATTTCCTATAAATAACCTTAACCTTAATTTTCTACAGATTAGTGATAGTTACCAGGACACCAACAGCAAAAAGCTACTGCACTTAGTAGTAACGCTGTGTCCATTGAATGATTGATAAAGAACTGACACAAATAACATTTTAGCTGCATCGGAAAATCTCTTCGGTTTGTGTTGTCTGCTGAATCTTCTGGCAAACTTTTTTCGCATAAAGGTAAATAGTGTGGGCCCAGATCAGACTATTCACTATTTAAGAAGCACTCAAATCTTCAGCCATACTGTTTTGCACACTGTTTGCTGACATTTTTCATGATTGACATTTCATGAGTTAACCCGATATCTTGTACATATACTTGTAGGTTATGAAACTTCTGTTGATTTTAAGAGATTCTTCATGTCCATACAGGGAACATTTCACTTACTGCATCTGCTGGATTAATGTAATTTGTTTGATTTGGGGTTTAACTTCCCAGTCAACACTATAGGTTATTTTGGAAACGTCTCTTCCAATTTTCTTAAAATGGTAAATACCGTCTGCAGCCAGTGGTAATCGTGGTAAGCGAACCGACCCAGTGATGAACTCTGAGCAACTTTGCTAGTCCAATGGTGCTATTGGCATAACTTCAAAAGCTTTGTCTGGGCAGGCTTAGATCATTTAAGCGGTTTACCAGTACTCGTGTGCAGTCGGATTCTGCTCTGCGTTGAAGCATGAAGCAGCCTATCTATTTCTTCAAGCCCCGAAGGGTGGGAGCCAGTGAATTATTGTAAGTTTTTGCTTCTACGAGAAGAAAAACAGTGCCTTATTCTAGGCCTTTGCTGATATTTTGATAAAACTGTTACATAAATGTTCAATGAGTAGTCTTCATGGGGCAGATTTTTTTTCAGTCAAGAGCTTGGTTTAGTGACTGCTATGGCAAACAAAATGGAATAAAAAAGATACTTTTCAAAATCAACTGAAAAATCATATTAAACATCCGGCTGGGACTTTGCAGTTAGTAGTCATCCACCATGCAGATGATTTCTCTATCCAGCATTGATTTTAATTGATTGCCACGGCACTTCACATACATACATGTATAAAATGCTAAAATATAAATTACAAATTGCTTTTTAGCTCACCTGACCGAAGGTCATGGTAAGCTTTAGTGACTGTAAGATGTCCAGCATCGTCGTGTGTTGTCCGTGCGTAAACTTTTCTTGTGGCTACTCAAGGCCACAGTTTTGATCCAATCACCATCAAATTTGGTCAGAAAGATCATTAGACAATATCTTGGTCAAGTTCGAATGATGGTCATGTCGGGTCAAAAAGTAGGTCTGTAGGTCAAATCACAGAAAAACCTTGTGAACACCGGAGGCCACAGTTTTGGTGAAATTGTCATCAAACTTATTCGGAACGATCATCTTGACAATATCTTGGTCAAGTTGGAATATGGGTCATGTCGACTTAAAAAGTAGGTCAGAAGGTCAAATAATTGATTAAACTTCCGAACATTCTTGAGACCACCATTTTTGTCCAGTCATCTTGCTCAGAATGATCATCTTGACAATATCTCGGTCAAGCTGGTATATGGATCACAGGTTAAAAAGTAGCCAGGTAAAATTAAATAACCTTGTGAACACTCTGTAGACTTTTAAACCAAGATCAAATTTGGTCAGATAGACTTTTGTACAGGAAAAAAGTCCTAATTGTGATTTTTTGTCGCGCCTGCTATAAGCATGGAGCGATATAGGCGCCCGGTTTTCTGTCCGTTCATTCGTCCGTTCGTCAAGGCGTCAACATTTGAGACCACCCTAGCGTTCACCCTAAGGTTCAAGTTTATTTCTCAAGAACTATAAGAGCTTCATTAATGATACTTGGTACAAACTTGTATCTGGGGATGGCAACTTAAATGCAAGCATCCCTATTTAACCTTGACCTACATTTTATGGTTCACTGACTTTGGCAAAAATATTGCGACCACCCTAGCGTTAACCCTGATGGTTAAGTTTATTTCTCAAGAACTATAAGCGCTTCATTAATGATATTTGGTACAAACTGGAATCTGGGGATGACAACTTAAATACAAGCATCCATATTTGACCTTGATCTAAATTTCATTGTTCACTGACTTTGTAAAATATTGTGGCCACCCTAGCGTTCACCCTAATGGTCAAGTTTATTTCTCAATAACTATAAGATCTTCATTAATGATACTTGGTACAAACGTCATATGGAGATTGAAACTTAAATGCAAGCATCCATATTTGACCTTGACCTACGTTTTATGGTTCACTGACTTTATAAAATATTGCAGCCACCCCAGCGTTCACCCAAATGGTTAAGTTCATTTCTCAAGAATTATTACAGCTTAATTAATGATACTTAGTGCAAGCTTGCATTTAAGAATGACAACTTTTATGCAAGCATCTATGTTTGACCTTGGCCTAGATGTCATGGTTCGCTGACTTTGCACCCCGACAGGCGCGACATAGCCTTCGGCAGAATTCTTGTTTTTTTTTTTTAAACTGTTGTAGCCTGTGGTCTGAAAATTGGTAGATGCAGTTAGCTATATGAGTGGATTATACTACATGCATAATTCAAGGTCAAGGTCAATATTTGACCTTGGCCCAAGGTCATTCAGATATGAAAATTGAAACTTACATGTATTTTCCTCAGAAAGCACTAAGCCATTTGTAACCAATTTTCATATAAATACCCGTTAGGAAGAAGGAAATGGAAATTGATTAAATTAGTTTGGTCACACTACCCAGATGACTACCGTGCCCATATAAGGTACCCTTACAGAATCTCCTCCCAAACCAATGTGCTGATTGTTCTGAAACTTAGTATGAGT
>OY757023.1:40082722-40122722 GCA_963580285.1 Lucinisca nassula | reverse complement strand
CCTGAAACCGACGAAGAGTACTGGTAAACCGCTTAGAAGGACTTCCTATGCAAAGTAATGTAAGCCAGACCGTTCAATGCATATAATTGGACGACAGGGCTTGAGATGTCATGCCATCTCAGTGTTGGGTAAAAGTCCCACAAAACTGGAAGCACCGCCCCGCCCATCGGGACTTGAAGAAATAGATTGGGCTGCATGATGCTTCCACGCGGAGCTGAAACGACCGCACATGAGTACGGGTAAACTGCTTAGAGGTTCTAAGCCTGCCCAAGAAAAGTGGTGCGAGTCGGACAGTCCATGCTGGTTTCTTTGGGCGGCGGGGCGTGAGATGTCATTTCATCTCAATGTTGGGTAAAAGTCCCATAAAATTGGAAGCATCGTCTCCAAAATGACCTATACAGAGTTGACGGGGACGTTAAATCTAAATCAAACAAACAAACAAAACTTGAAGCAACATCTCCAAAATGACCTAAATAGTGTTGACGGGAACGTTAAATCTCAATTCACCCAAAGACACTACTACTATCACTACTTCTTCTACTACTACTACTGCTGCTGCTTATGCTACTGCATCTATACTACGTTTATAACTGCTGCTACTACAACTGCAGATACTACTACTACTATACCTAATACTTCTACTACTATTGGTACTTCTTCTACTGCTACAACTACTACTACCACCACTACTACTGCTAGTTATACTTGTACTTCTTCTATTCTACTACTACTAATAATAATAATGAGAATAATAAGACTGCTTGTGTTACTGCACCTATTACAATTACAGACAAAACCGAATGAGTTTGCCGCTTCCCCCCCCCCACCCCCCCCCCACACACACACACCTCCAACCACCCCTAAAAAGCACACTTTTTATTTGATAGGAAATAGGAAACATTCTTTCGAAATAAGAAAGCTTTTCGAGTTACATGTATCTGTTTGTTTGTTTGTTTGTGTTGAGGTTTTACGTCCCCGTCAACACTATTTCAGTCATTTTGGAGTCGTTGCTTCCGATTGTGTGGGATTTTACACGACATTGAGATGAAATGACATCTCAAGCCCTACCGCCAATAGAAACCGCTGGGGTTTAAGGAGCGGTCCGACTCGCATCACTTTTCCTGGCCATGCTTAGACCTAAGCTGTTTACCTGTGCTCAAGTTCGGTCGGTTTCAACTCTGCGCGGAAGCACTGTGTAGCCCATTTTATTTCTCCAGGCCCCGATTGGCGGGGGCGATTCGAGTCATCTCCTTCATGCGTATTTGATACCCTCGAAGACCAAGCCATACATAAAGAAAATCGGGGATTAACAAGGGTATACTTTATTTTTGTCAAGTCTGCTCCAAAACATAGATTGTGGGTACTCGATAGAACCGCTTCAGCTAAAGAGTACTAAAGTGTACCAACAATCTATGTTTTCAGCAAAAATCAGGAAAATAATGTATACCTCAATATACCCCAGTTTCACAAAATGAAAATGGGGTTTCTGGGGATCAAACATACATGTATATAGGCGTGTTTTCTTGATGCTTCACCATTGTATATCTGGAACTAAACCCCACATGATAATCGTCTCCAAAAAGTTAGCAGGATGGCTGGACAGCAGGATGAAACATGTAAAGTTAGTAGGATGGCAGGACAGCAGGATGAATAATTAAGTTAGCAGGATGGCAGGACAGCAGGATGAAACATAATAAGTGAACAGGATGGCAGGACAGCAGGATGAAATATTAAGTCAGCAGGATGGCAGGACAGCAGGATGAAACAAATAATTTAGGAGGATGGAAGAACAGCAGGATGAGAACTTGTTCTGAATTGCAAAATATATACAACCATGTTATTGGCACCTATAGCTATGTTAGAAACTAGAAATCAAATTTAGTCCCTTCCCGTCTTTAAAGCGTACGGCCGCGAAAACCCAATTTTCGTCCTGCCACAAATTCACCCAGATGAAAAATTGTTTCAAATCACAAAACTTTTACCATCATGTTGTAGGCAACAAAAATCTATGTAGTAAAGTGGGAATTAAATTTGGCTCCTATCAGCGTTTAAAGAGTACGGCCTTGAAAACTCAATTTTCATCCTGCTGGAAATGCAACACCAATTTTCATCCTGCTGGACCTGCCAAGTTAGCAGGATGGCAGCACAGCAGGATGAGAAATTCTTCTGAATTTCAAAATATTTACTTCAATGTTGTGGGCACCTAAAAACTATGTAAGAAACTAGAAATCAAATTTAGCCCCTTCCCGTCTTTAAAGCGTACGGCCGCGAAAACCCATTTTTCGTCCTGCCACAAATTCGCCCAGATGAAAAATTGTTTCAAATCACAAAACATTTACCATCATGTTGTAGGCAATAAAAATCTACGTAAGAAAGTGGAAATTAAATTTGGCTCCTTTCAGCGTTTAAAGCGTACGGCCGTGAAAACTCAATTTTCATCCTGCTGGAAATGAAACATCAATTTTCATCCTGCTGAACCTGTCAAGTTAGCAGGATGGCAGCACAGCAGGATGAGAAATTATTCTGAATTTCAAAATATTTACCACCATGTTGTAGGCACCTAAAAACTATGTAAGAAACTAGAAATCAAATTTAGCCCTTTCCCGTCTTCAAAGCGTACGGCCGCGAAAATGCAATTTTCGTCCTGCCACAAATTCACCCAGATGAAAAATTGTTTCAAATCACAAAACATTTACCATCATGTTGTAGGCAACAAAAATCTATGTAAGAAAGAGGAAATTATATTTGGCTCCTATCAGCGTTTAAAGCGTACGGCCGTGAAAACTCAATTTTCATCCTGCTGGAAATGCAACATCACTTTTCATCCTGCTGAACCTGTCAAGTTAGCAGGATGGCAGCACAGCAGGATGAAAAATTCTTCTGAATTTCAAAATATTTACCACCATGTTGTAGGCATCTTAAAACTGTGTAACAAACTAGAAATCAAATTAAGCCCTTTCCCGTCTTTAAAATACCCAATTTTTGTCCTTTCGCAAATACACCCAGATGAAAAACTGTTTCAAATCAGAACACTTTGACCAAATATCAAAGACTTGGGCCTTGCGGTTTCAGAGAAGAAGATTTTCAAAGATGCTCCCTATATAATCCTATGTCAAACCAAAGGGATCCGGGGCGGGGGCATTTTTGGTCCCAGAACTATAATTTGAACAATCTTGTGGGGGTCCACTAGATGAAGCTTCAAACCAAATATCATAGACATAGGCCTTGTGGTTTCAGAGAAGAAGAGTTTTTACGTTTTTGGTGAAAAAAAATCTATTTTTGGCTCCTGTGACCTAGATGTGCAACGGACCGGAACCATTTGAACAACATTAAAAGGGGACCACCTGAGGATCATTCCTGTGAAGTTTGGACAAAATCCGATCAGTGGTTTAAGAGATGTTGTTTGAAGAAATTGTTTACGGACGGACGGACGCACGCACGGACCGACGCACGACGGACGACGGACAAAAAGTGATCCTTTAAGCTCACCTCGTCACTGCGTAACGGTGAGCTAATAAAAAGGTTATGCTCTGTCAGATGTGCTGCCAATAAACATTTACGGGCCTAAATGCGCTTGTGCCAATATGGAGCTACACGGACCGATGTGCCTAGTAACGTGGCATGAAACACACTTTAATGAAAAAGTGGTTAAGACATTTTCCATGTCGCGTTACTAGGCATATAGGCCCGCTAGCTCCTTATTATCTCGAGGCAAAAGCCGATTTGCGCTGTGGTGCAGTTGAAAAGCATCGGATTTGAGATCGATAGCTAGCCGGTTCGATCCCCGCAAGCGCCACGAGTTGTTCCCCTTTGCAAGAGACTTAAACCACGTTTCCAACAAGAAACAAAGTGTCAAATGGAAGTTTAGAATTAGTTTAGGACGGGACTATATAAGGCAGCACGGGAAGACCTGGGTCATTCTATATATCCTACAACGATAGTTGGAGGGTATGAATACAGTAGAGAAGATAGTATAGAAAAAGAGAGATTAAAAAACCTGGAAGAAGAAGAAGAAGAAGAAGAAGAAGAAGAAGAAGAAGAAGATTGAGAAGAAGAAGAAGAAAAAGAAGAAGAGTTTTCTCCCAAAAAGCGAATTCAAACATTTTAACTGTAAATATGAAACATAAAAAAAACAAGATCGCATTGGAGCTCTCGACTGCGCGCGTGCGCAGGTGGGCGATTGTATGCGACCTACATGATTATATCAATTTGTACTTACTACGTTGTCGGCCCCCGCCCATAGGGGCTTGAAGAAATATATAGGCTGCATGATGCTTCCACGCAGAGCTTAATCCGGCCCGCACACTAGTACCGGTAAACCGCTTAGAGGATCTAAGCCTGTCCAGGAAAGGCGGTGCGAGGCGAGGGTCCATGCTGATAAACCCTATTGGTTTCATTGGGCGACAGGGCTTGAGACCTCATTTCATCTCAATGTCGGGTAAAGGTCCCACAAAATTGGAAGCAACGTCTCCAAAATAACCTTTACAGTGTTGACGGGGACGTTAAATCAATATTTTAGAGCAAACATATTATAGGTGCTCGTTTGAACTGCCCCAATCAGGCGGTTCTAGAGAGCACCCCAATATTTGTTTTTGCTTTCAAAAATAAAACTTTTGATGCTCTTTATAACAGCCACGAAGAGATGGTTCTAAGACTTCCCCACGGGGCCCCTCATATGTGTTACAAGGATTTAATCTCTTTGATGCGGTCATTTGGCATCTAAGTGGCCGCCGAAGCAGGGGCGACAACACTTTCTAAATGAGATAGCCTGCAAAAAAATAAAAATAAAAAATAACAGCCAAAAAACGACAATAATAAAATAAATAAATAATAATAATAAACAAATTTTCTGTCATCTGTGCGAGTCGGCCCGTCCATGTTTAAAAACCATATTTGTTTCATTGGGCGACAGGGCTTGAGATGTCATTTCATCTCAATGTCGGGTAAAAGTCCGTCAAAATGGGAAACAACGTCTCCAAAATAACCATTACAGTATCGACTTGGAAATTAAACCTCAAATAAAATAAATTATTAATCACCACAGACATTTTAATTATAGATATAATAAAACGCTAGTTTATTGAAAAGGTGTTATGGCGCGATAAGCAACGGCGTCGACTCATAGCGACCCGGGTTCGAATCCGGATTTTACCATGTTTTTTTTTCTCTGATTATTGCTTTTTATTTCTTATGCATCTTTATGTTTACATACGCTGATACACATCATTTTTCTTTCTTTTTGCCAACATTTTCACAAGCGCAAACGGATTTAGTGACTGAGTTTGCTTTACATAAAATGTGATTTTATTTAATGTTTTACGTCCCCATTGGGGCTTAAAGAAATAGATGGGCTGAGCTGTATGATGCTTCCACGCAGAGCTGGAACTTACCACACACGAGTACAAGTAAACTGTGCGAATCGGACTGTCCATGAACATAAAAATCGTATTGTCACTGTTTCAAACAGTGACAAAATTGATTTCGACTTCACTGAGAAATCTCTATATTTCACTGAAATGCATGTAAGAAATAGAGGATATTTACTTTTTTGAGGTGGATACCAAAAATATTTCATCGAGTGTGTTGAAAACATCATAATTTTCACGAGTGCGAAGCACGAGTGAAAATTCGGATGTTTTCAACACACGAGATGAAATACTTTTGGTATCCGCCGAAAAAAAGTTAATGTTCTTCTTATTTTATAATTTATTAGGACACTTACGGTAATTGATCGATCTGAGACGCTGACGTCACGATTTTGATCTGGCTACATGACGTCACAACTGTCAGTTTCAAAGCATAAACACATCGCCATTTTGGATTCTGCTTTTTTAGTTCAAATAAAGCATTTCAAGGTATGTTACAGAATGCGTTGTGCTTATTTGAAGTTCATTTTATTATTGAAGTCTCTAAGAGACATGCACCCAGCCACTGTATAATCGATTCCATGTGTAGCAGTCGTCGCGACGGGTTTTTCAAAAAAAAAAAAAAAAAAATCACGCTAATTTGAGCACAGATTTCCTCGTACAAACTCTTACTCAGCCATTCAGTGAACTGGTACGCCTTGTAGACCATTTGTAACAAAAAGAGCTAAGCCTAATTCTAGGGAACATCTAAATTGTGCCCTAGATGTGTGTCGCAAAAGGGAGATGTTCAAAATCACAGCACTGCTGTTGTCAGGTTTTGCACCTGTTCATTCAATTTTATGCCACCCGTGAGTCGTGACCCTTCAAAATATGTTCTAATGGCATAAGGAATTATTATTCTTAGTAAATAAAAGGAAAAATAACCTTTTTTCGACCAGCCAGAACGTAAACAAAAATGTAGTTCCGGCACGCTACAGTGAAATGATATTAATGGTATCAATCACATGTGAAATGATACGATATCATTTCACTTGTGATTGATATCATTTTTATTTGTTTCAGATATGCATTGATTTCACTGCTAAGTATAAAATAAATGACGTTATCCACTGCTTATCAACGACGTCATATGATTAAAAAATGTTTAATAATGTTGCATTAACAGCATGATGAAAATGTGTTTTCACAGTCGTACGCTTTAAACGCTGATAGGAGCCAAATTTAATTTCCACTTTCTTACATAGAGTTTTGTTGCCTACAACATGGTGGTAAATATTTTGAAATTCAGAAGAATTTCTCATCCTGCTGTGCTGCCATCCCGCTAACTTGACAAGTTCAGCAAGATGAAAATTGGTACTTTTGAGTACTGCCTTTGAAAGGACGAATTGGGCCGCATTCGACTGCTACATTTTTTGTTGCCTACCCGACAGTGCTGAAAGTTTTAAAAGTCCGACCAACTTTTCATTATGTTGCTTTCCAGCAGGTGGAAAATTTAGTTTTCACAGCCGTAAGCTTTAAACGCTGACGGGGCGAAATTTAATTTCCACTTTCTTACATAGATTTTTGTTGCATACAACATGATGGTAAAAGTTTTCAGATTTGAAACAATTTTTCATCTGGGTGTATTTGTGGCAGGGCGAAAATTTGGTTTTCGCGGCCTTACGCTTTAAAGACGGGAAAGGACTTAATTTGATTTCTAGTTTCTTACATAGTTTTTAGGTGCCTACGACGGGTGGTAAATATTTTGAAATTCAGAAGAATTTCTCATCCTGCTGTGCTGCCATCCTGCTAACTTGACAGGTTCAGCAGGATGAAAAACGGTTCTTTTGTACGAAATTTGAAAGGACGAACTGGGCCGTATTCGACTGCTACATTTTCACATAGGTTTTTGTTGCCTACCTGAAAGTGGTGAAAGTTTTGAAGGTCCGTTCAACTTTTCATTATGTTGCATTTCCAGCAGGATGAAAATCGAGTTTTCACGGCCGTACGCTTTAAGCGCTGATAGGGGCCAAATATAATTTCCAATTTCTTACATAGATTTTTGTTGCCTACAACATGATGGTAAAAGTTTTGTGATTTGAAACAATTTTTCATCTGGGTGAAATTGTGGCAGGACGAAAATTTGGTTTTCGCGGCCGTACGCGTTAAAGACGGGAAGGGGCTTAATCTGATTTCTAGTTTCTAACATAGCTATAGGTGCCAGTAACATGGTTGTATATATTTTGAAATTCAGAACAAGTTCTCATCCTGCTGTTCTTCCATCCTCCTAAATTATTAGTTTCATCCTGCTGTCCTGCCATCCTGCTCACTTAATATTTCATCCTGCTGTCCTGCCATCCTGTTCACTTATTATGATTCATCCTGCTGTCCTGCCATCCTGCTAACTTAACATGTTTCAACCTGCTGTCCTGCCATCCTGCTAACTTTTTTGAGCTATTCATGTGAAATTATTGCGTGTTTACACAGCATGAATTGGACAGGTATATCAAAGACGCCGCAAGAAAGATACGAGCCTTATCCAGATTTTGTTAAACTAAACATTGTTCGTAATGATTTTTATTTATTTATTTATTTATTTATTTTCCTTTTTTTTTTCCTTTTTTTTTCAAAATTTAATCATTTTATGCATAAAGTAAAGACTATAAAATTGAAGACATTTTTCTCAAAAATGCCAAACAAAAATGTGGATATGTAAGCGGCATTTTGATTGGATAATTGGAAAATAAGAAATAGCGGTCTACTTGCATTTTACGGGTAGACCTGCATTTTACGGGTACACTCCTATTTTTGCGGGTATACCCGCATTTTAAGATGCGGGTACACCCGTAAATTTAGGGATGTACCCGCAAATATAGGGGTGTACCCGTAAAATGCAGGTGTACCCGTAAAATGCAGGTAGACCGCTAAATGCGGGTGTACCTGCAAATTTATGGGTACACCCGCATTTAACATAGGAGTGTACCTGCAAATTTAGGGGTGTTCCTGCAAATTTACGGGTATACCCGTATATCTATAATGCGGGTAGACCGGTGTCGGTTATTTTGACCCTTTTGGTACACCATACAGATCAGACGCCGCGGAATGTGGCGTCAGATCAGCAGGTTGCACAGGAACTTCACTGTTTGCTTAAATAGTGGCATTTTAGGGTTAAACGAAATAGTATACGAATGCCAGGTTGCTCAAAAACAATATCTTAATCCAGGCCACGATGTCACGTGACGTCTTTTCGAACATTCTATTTATAAAACTTTTACAGAAATGTATGCCAAGTCGAGTAAAAATAGACTTTTCGCACTCCTACTAAGAACTTAATTTTAGAACCCTGAAATGTTTAAGTGCAAAAATGAGTAGCCCAGATTTTGTAGGTTACTATTAGACATACAGCGTAGACCAAGATCGGATATAGAGTACATTGCTTCTGATCAGATCGGCACTGTTCGCCATATGTATGCAACAACAGTTTTGAACATGATTCAGGGCCATACGCAGACTCTGGGCGGGTTGAGGATGCGAATTTCAGGTATTTTGCAGAGGGTGAACAACTTATGAATCTGAAATTATTTCCAAAAGATGGGAGGGGCTGCGTTTGCACCCTTCCCACTCCCTTGAACAAAATCCAAGTACATGTACTACCCTAAGACGTCAGAGCTCAGCGTAAGAAGAAAATTCTGGACTGTGCTCGTTTGTTTGATTTAAGGTTTAACGTCTCCGTCAACACTGTATAAGTCATGTGGAGACGTCACTTCCAATATTACGGGACTTTCAGCTCTGCGTGGGAGCATCATGTAGCCCATCTATTTATTCAAGCCCCGGGTGGACTGTGCTTGTACACCTGGGCATTTGCAAACAGAATCTACATAATCAGACGCCACATAACGCGATGTCTGATCAGCTCTACTGTAACGAACAGTTCGATTCTCAGCTCAGGACTATTTTCCCAATCGCGTCCTCCAAATCACCACTCAGACGCGCTTCCGACTGAGCTACAAGTACATATCCAAATCGTTCTGGCCAAATCGTTCAAACATCAGGCGTGAGTATGTGAAGTGAGTAAATGTGAATATTTCATAATTTCCTACATCATAGCATGTTAAAATATCAGTTAATAAAGTCTTAGTCAAACATATCGGTCAAAATTTCAGATACAGCGGTACGGAAGCCTATATGTGACATTGTGTTATGCGTAATGGTCTTCTTACTTTACACTTCTTGACTTGTGTTTTGTGTACTTGCACTTGTGAGTTCTGTGTTTCTGAGTTCTCGCTTTTGTGTTCTGAATTATTTGTATTGTATATAGGCGCGAAGAAAGGCAGGCTTTTCCAAGGACGTTCCGGAAAAGTTTGAAGAATAAAACGATCATCGAGAAAAAGACGGGAGATGGAAGTAATCAACACAAAACTTAAAAGACCGTTACACAAAACACAATGTCACATATAGGCTTCCGTAGTTATCAGCAAACAAACGCACAGATGACCTGATATTATCAGACAGGTCATTAATGAATACCAAGATAAGGACCGGTCCAAGGACCGAATTTTGGGGGATACCAGATAACACAGGGACTGGATCAGACGCTTGGCCATCAATTACAACGTGTTGTGAGCGCCCAGAGAGCCAGAGCTAATCCACCTATGTGTCGATCCTCTTATCCCATAATACTCCAGTTTATATAATAGCCTTCTGCGAGGTACCTTGTCATTGGCCACCCGCCCCCGCCCATCGGGCCTTGAAGAAATAGATTGGGCTTCATGATGCTTCCACGCAGAGCTGAAACCGACCACACATAAGTACTGGTAAACCGCTTAAAGGTTCTAAACCTGTCCATGCAGATAAAGTTGTGCGAGTCGGACCATCCCTGCACATAAACCCTATTGCTTTCATGGGGCGGCAGGGCTTGAGATGTCATTTCATCTCAAGGTCGGGTAAAAGTCCCACGAAAATGGAAGCAACGTCTCCAAAATGACCTAGTGTTGACCGGGACGTTAAACCTCAAATCAACCAACCAACTTGTCAAAAGGCCGTGACGAAGTCCGTGGTGATCAAGTCAGAATGTTTGTGGCCACGATTTATGGCTCCATCCAGATTGCTCACAATGTCTTTGTAAAATTGAACTTATTGAGTTTCGCAGGACCTTTGACTTCGAAAACCATGTTGACAGTCAGCAAGAATGCTCTATAAAGCTAGGTGGTTATGCAGTCATCTGCTACGGTCCCTCTTGAAGTGAAGCAATGGAGACGAAGGCCTATAGATACGCAGGAATAATTTTCGGATGAGATTTTGAGAGATTTGCTCATTTTTTTTTACCCCAAATTTCATTGAAATGTACAAATGGTAGTAAATCTCGTAGCGAAATGTAATTTAAGTGAAGAGTTTGCTAAAATTTCTCACTAAAAATTCCTAATTGTTCACCTGTTTTGGCTAAACTTTCCTAAGGACTGCCACTGAACATTACGATAACACATCCGTGCGACATAATGCCTGCTTGCTTATGACAGGTTGCTTGCTAAATAGAGGTGGCCCCTAAGACAGGTTTTACTGTATAAAGTGGAAGAATTCGTTTGGTATAAAAGAGTCTATAGGATCTATGTGAACAAAATAGACTATAATAATCTTATATGGGTGTGAGGGGTGGATGGAAAGATCAGTCCCGAGGGTTATTGTACGGCATCACGAGGCTTGCCGAGTGATGCCGAACAGTGAACCCGAGGGACAGATTTTTCTATCCACCCCTCACACCCATATAGGATTCTTTTTTTTTTTTTTTGCATACCTTCCATTTCCTAGCGCAGATTTTTAATGCTGCAGTCACTTCGGTACTGACGTCCGCCATATTGTGATGACACTGCAGGAATGTTTAGTGACGTCGCGTAACGTGCTGTGGCGTCAACCTTAACGACGGCGCAAACGAGGTCGTAATCAACCATTGCATTTATCAAACACGCGATTATATTCGATTTTGGATCAGAACACAGGGTCAGAACATTAATTTCTATCCCATGATGTCCTTGCCTGGTGTGCAAGAAAGTACATTCTTTCATATCTCCAAAATGGACTGATGGAAATCTGTCATATTATTCTTATTTATACTGCAAACAAAGGTTGTGGGTGCTCGTTAGAACCGCCTCATTGATGCGGTTCTAACGAGTACCCACAACATATGTCTTGGAGCAGAAATAAGAAAAAAAGTAATGAGTACCCCTGTAAACCCCAGTTTTCTCGATATAAAGTGGGGTTTAGGGGAGTGTTTGTTTCACGGACTTGTTAACATAATGATATGTCTTCTGCACACTTGGATTGGGTCTTGACTGGGCAACATGTATAAAGTGTGGATTTGATTGATTTGGGGTTTAACGTCCCCATCAACACTATCTTGGTCATTTCGGCCCCGCCCATGCGGGTTTGAAGAAATAACTTGATGGGTTGCATGATGCTTCCACGCAGAGCTGAATCTGACCGCACACGAGAAAGAGGATCTAAGCCTGCCCAGGAAAAGCGGTGCGAGTCGGATCGTCCATGCTTATAAACCTTATTGGTTAAGATTTAACTGTTTCAGGATAGTATAAGTTATCATTCTGACTTTTTGCTTTTAATTTTCTCATATTTTTTCATACCGTTTGATCATTAAGCGCTTGACGTTTATGACCCACAAAGAGTTAATCATCAACTCTTTGGTTTCGACAGGGCTTGAGGTGCCATTTCATCTCAATGTCGGGTATTGGAAGCAACGTCTCCAAAATGACCGTCATAGTGTTGACTGGGACGTTAAACATGAAATCAAATAAAACAAACAAACTATCCAGGTCATTTTGGAGACGTTGCTTCCATTTTTGTGGGACTTCTATTGAGATGAAATGACATCTCAAGCCCTGTCGCCAAAATAAAACCGAAAGCGTTTTTTTTTTTTTTTTTTTTGCCTGGGCATGCTTGCACAACTTTGCCTGGGCAGGCTTAGACATTCTAAGTGGTTTACAAGTACTCATGTGCACAGTCGATTTCAGCTCTGGGTGGAAGACCGTGCAGCCCAATCTATTTCTCCAAGGCCCAATGGGCGGGGGTAGATAAAGTGCGGTTTACAATGCTTCCAAGGCTATTCATTATATGGATTTGTTAACATGTGTTGACGGGCCTCCGTGGCCTAGTGGATAAGAGCGCTGACTCTTAATCATTAGGTCTCTCACCGCCGTAGGTTCGAGCCTCTCTCGGGCCACGTGTGAGACGCCAAGTTCTGCAACGGAAGGTCAGGTGGTTTTTCTCCGGGTACTCCGGTTTTCGCCCACCTCTGATTAACGATCGGCTCGATATGAGTGAAATAATCTTGAAAGGGCCGTAAAACCCAAACCAAAAAAAAAAAAAAAAAAAAAAAAAATTGTTAACATGTCTTACCTCCGCCTAGAGTTACCTCCTTTTGCGTGTGTATCCATTCGACTTAAATAATGCACGTATCGTCAAGTGAGACGAGTGAACTGTTTGTTGATTGATCTTTTTATGGAATTGGTCAATGGCTGCATGAGTTTTGGTGATACATGCGTACTTGTACATGTATTTGTACAATGTTTAGGCAAGATTCAGTACAGAAAGAAAGAAACATTAATGTATTCGTTTATGTAGAAGACAGAAGATATTTCGATAGATGAGGGTGGAGGTATGTCTTAGAAAGTTGGTTTTTTTTTTTTTTATCAGGTTTGTCTTACAGTTGATCGAGCATGGTATCTCAGTGGTTAGTGCACTTGCCTCTAATGCTAGAGGTGCCGGTTGGATCCCCGGCAGTGGTGATAAAACTTCGTCTGAACATGCTGCTTTGGCATCATTTGCAGAGACGAATGCCGCAAATGGAGCAAATGGAACGTCCTTCGAATCTTGCCCCTCTGCAGAGAGAATCATGAGGTTAAAGATCCCTATTGCAATGTAAGCTTTGTATTTATCTATCTTCTTATACGGAGCCCCCGCCCATCGGAGCTTGAAGAAATATATGGGCTGCATGATGCTTCCACGCAGAGCTGAAACCGACCCGCACACGAGTACTGGAAAACCGCTTAGAGGATCTACACTGCCCAGGCAAAGCGGTGTGAGTCGGCCCGTCCATGCTTATTAACCCTATTGGTTTCATTGGGCGGCAGGGCTGGAGATGTCATTTCATCTCTATGTCGGGTAAAAGTCCCACAAAATTGGAAGCAAAGTCTCCAAAATGACCTTTACAGTGTTGACGGGGACGTAAAACGTCAAATCAAACAAACTAACGGAGTCGGCCATATCGGAATCCGGTAAGGGACATGCATTTTTAGCGCACCTGAGCCGAAGGCTCATGTGAGGTATTAGTATACCACGAGCCGGCGTCCGTCGTCCGTCGTCCGTCGTCCACACTCTCAACGAAGTATATCTCTGGAACCAGTGGGCTGGCCTTGATCAAATTTCATATGAACCATCATCAGGTAGGGGGAAAGGCTGTATTAGGTTTTCGTGCAGATCGGATGAGAACTCTGGTTGCCACAGCAACAAAGAGCTCCCATAGGCTTAACATAGGAAAAAGCTTGTCATCACTCTAGCTCCGTCAATTTTTTTCTGATCGACTTCATTCTTGCAGATAACGAGGACAGGCATGAGATCTCGATCAAGTTCGATTTTGGGCTGAATCGGATTATTCACTCAGGAGTTACGTGCCCCTGAGCGTTGAAAAAATTGCCTATTGACTTAACATGGGGAGAATGTTGTCATCACCGTAGCTGCTTCAATTATTTTCAGATTGGCTTTATTCTTGCAGATAACCAGCACAGCCATGAAATCTCGGTCAAGTTCGATAACTGGCAGAATCGGATCATTCACTTAGGAGTTACCTGCCCTTGTGTGTTTTTGCATTATGGTTAATGGGAATTTCAAAAATGTATATCTTAAAGATTACTTGGCCAACTTTGATCAAATTTCATGTGTCGCATTGTTGGGCAAGTGGAAAGGCTTCATTAGGTTTTCAGGCAGATCTGAGTGGAACTCTGGTTGCCATGGCAACATCTAGCTCCCATAGACTTCACATAGGAAAAAACTTGTCATCACTCTAGCTCCGTCAATTTTTTTCTGATCGACTTCATTCTTGCAGATAACCAGTACAGGCATAAAATCTCGGTCAAGTTCGATTTGGGGCCGAATCAGATAATTCACTCAAGAGTTACGTCCCCTTGAGCGCCCGAAAAATTGCCTATCGACTTAACATGGGGAAAATGTTGTCATCACTGTAGCTGCTTCAATTTTGTTCGGATTGGCTTCATTCTTACAGATAACCAGCACAGCCATGAAATCTCGGTCAAGTTCGATAATTGGCAGAATCGGATCATACACTTAGGAGTTACCTGCCCTTGTGCATTTTTGCATAAGGGTTAATGTGAATTTCAAAAATGTATATCTTGAAGACTACTTGGCCGACTTTAATCAAATTTCATGTGTAACATTACTGGGCAAGTGGAAAGACTGCATAAGGTTTTCATGCAGATCTGAGTGGAACTCTGGTTACCATGGCAACATATAGCTCCCATAGACTTAACATAGGAAAAAGCTTGTCATCACTCTAGCTCCGTCAATTTTTTTCTGATCGATTTCATTCTTGCAGATAATAAGGACAGGCATAAAATCTCGGTTAAGTACGATTTTGGCCAGAATCGGAATATTGACCTCGGAGTTACGTGACCTTGAGCGACAAAAAATTTGCCCATAGACTTAACATAGGGAAAATGTTGTGACTACGATAGCGACTTGAATTTTTTTTCAGATCAGCTTCAAACTTGCAGGTAACGAGGACAGACATAAAATGACGGTTAAGTTCGATTTTGGGCCGAATCGGATTATTTGCCTTGGAGTTACCTGCCCTTGAGCATGAAAAAAATACGTTGTGACCACGATAGCAACTTTATTTTTATTCAGATCAGCTTCAAACTTGCAGGTAACGAGGACAGGCATAAAATCCCGGTTAAGTTCGATTTTGGGCCGAATCGGAATATTGACCTCGGAGTTACGTGACCTTAGAGCGACAAAAAATTTGCCCATAGACTTAACATAGGGAAAATGTTGTGACTACGATAGCGACTTGAATTTTTTTCAGATCAGCTTCAAACGTGCAGGTAACGAGGACAGACATTAAAATCTCGTTTAAGTTAGATTTTGGGCCGAATCGGATTATTTGCCTTCGAGTTACCTGCCCTTGAGCATAAAAATACGTTGTGACCACGATAGCAACTTTATTTTTATTCAGATCAGCTTCAAACTTGCAGGTAACGTGGACAGGCATAAAATCTCAGTTAAGTTCGAATCGGAATATTGACCTCGGAGTTACATGATCTTGAGCGACAAAAAATTTGCCCATAGACTTTACATAGGGAAAATGTTGTGACTACGATAGCGACTTGAATTTTTTTCAGATCAGCTTCAAACTTGCAGGTAACGAGGACAGACATACAATCTCGGTTAAGTTCGATTTTGGGCCGAATCGGATTATTTGCCTTGGAGTTACCTGCCCTTGAGCATAAAAAAATACGTTGTGACCAAGATAGCAACTTTATTTTTATTCATATCAGCTTCAAACTTGCAGGTAACGAGGACAGGCATAAAATCTCGGTTAAGTTCAATTTTGGGCCGAATCGGAATATTGACCTCGGAGTTACGTGACCTTGAGCGACAAAAAATTTGCCCATAGACTTAATTAGGGAAAATGTTGCGACTACGATAGCGACTTGAATTTTTTTCAGATCAGCTTCAAACTTGCAGGTAACGAGGACATACATAAAATCTCGGTTAAGTTCGATTTTGGGCCGAATCGGAATATTTGCCTTGGAGTTACCTGCCCTTGAGCATAAAAAAACACGTTGTGACCACGATAGCAACTTTATTTTTATTCAGATCAGCTTCAAACTTGCAGGTAACGAGGACAGGCATACAATCTCGGTTAAGTTCGATTTTGGGCCGAATCGGAATATTGACCTCGGAGTTACGTGACCTTGAGAGACAAAAAAAATTTGCCCATAGACTTAACGTAGGGAAAATGTTGTGACTACGATAGCGACTTGAATTTTTAGCTCACCTGAGCCAAAGGCTCCAGTGAGCTGATAGTATACCAAGGCTCCGGAGTCCGTCGTCTGTCGCCCGTCCATCCGTCGTCCACACTTTCAATGAAGCATATCTCAGAAGGCAGTCGACCAATCTTGTTTAAATTTTATGTGTAGCACCATTGGGCAAGGGGAAAGGCTGCATTAGGTTTTGGAGCTAGTCTGGTTCATTTGTTCCTTCATTCTTCTTTCTCTCCATATAGAGATAATAGACCAATGTTAAATTTTTAATCAAAGATTTCTCAGGAACTATAAAAGCTAGAAGCATCAAATTTGGTATTCAATAGAATAATGATGACTTATTTTGTGTAAGAGACATTGGGCTTTCTCAGCTTATTTGTTCATCTGTTCTTTCATTCTTCTTTCTCTCTATTTTGACCAATGTTAAATTTTCGTCAAAGATTTCTCAGGAACTATAGAAGCTAGAAGTCTCAAACTTGGAATGCAATGCAATAATGATGACTTATATCCTGTAAGGGTCAATGGGCTGGATTCTATTAGCAGATTTAGTAGCCAAGTCTGTGAATTGTTAAAACTTAAGTTCCTCAGGTGAGCGGTTTAGGCTCATTGAGCCTCTTGTCTTTTTATTATATGTCCATGGTAGCGATAGTGGGGACATATTGTTTTGCCCTGTCTGTTTGTTGGTTTGGACAACTTTAACGTTTGTCATAACTTTTGAACCGTTTGAGATAGAACATTCATATTTGGCATGTAGGTTCCTTGTGACAAGAGCTTCACATTCATGCAAACAATTTTGACCTGTGACCTTGACCTTCATGTGTGACCAACTTTGAAAAAGGCCTTGCCCGGGGACATGTTCGGGTTTCACAAATACATCTTTCTTGTTTTAATATTATGTACGAACAAGATATTAAGTTGTCCGAACAAGATATAATCTTGTGCACACAAGATAATACGTTGTGTGCACAAGATTGTGCATAAGATATTACCTTGTGCGGACAACATAAAATACCTTGTGCGGACAACATAATGTCTTGTGCGCACAAGATATTATCTTGTGCAAAATAATATCCTGTTTGCACAACAAAATATCTGGTGCGAACAAGATATTATCTTGTTTGCACACCATAGATCTTGTGTGGACAACATAATATCTAATGCGTCTGATTAACACGATATGTTGTGCGAACAAGATATTAAGTTGTCCGAACAGGATATCTTGTGCGCAAAAGTTAATATCTTGTTTGCAAAACATCTGTCTTGTGCGCACAAGATATGTTGTGAGAACAAGATAATAACTTAAGATGATATCTTGGGCGAACAAGATAATAAGCTGTGCGCACAAGATATTTTGTTGCCCGCACAAGATCGATGTTGTGCAAACAAGATATCTTGTGCGCCGAAGGCTCCGGGGGACAGTTGTCCGTCGTTGTCGTCTGTGTCGTCGTCGTCGTGTGACGTCAACATTTTCAAACGATATCTCCTCTGAAGCCACTGGGCCAATTGGGCTCTGAAGCCACTGGGCACTGGGCCAATCTGTAGCAATTTTGGGCTGGGGGATTGAAAGTTTGTGTTGTATTTTTTTTATGAAATTCGGCTTTTTAGTTTGGTTGCTATGGCAACTCTTAGTTCCCATAGACTTGTAATGGGGAAAATTGAAAAATGGCATTTACCATGGGGAACAACCTACGTCAGAGCAGTGACGTCATAACTATTCGTAGGTTTGCCGGCATTTACTACACAAAAGGCATTTGTCACAACAAGTAGGCGCAGGCGGTGCATTAGTTCATAAAAGAATCAAACAAACTGAAATCTGTCTCAGAAATGTGGCCTTTTCTTTAAATAAGCTGATTTGGCAATGATGTCGGAACTATCATTGTTTACAGCACCGAATCAAATCCTGTGGCGAAGCTATCGAAGCCTTTTCAGTGTTTCTAGGTGGAATTAGCTTACTGATGGGATCTAAATATTGTTGGTTACCAGCTGAAGTATGATTTCTGAAGACTCGTAATGTACATATCTAGTTTGAAGCATTTTATTTACCCTATTTCCACCAATAAGGCCGCTTCTGAAATGGGTACGACATCTCTGCTATGACGTAGGTTGTCACCCCTGATTTACTGCAAAGTCATTGCAGATATTTTGTTAAAACTTTCATAGAACTGTTCCTTGAGTAAACTTCTCTCAGCCATATGCTTTTATATCAACCTGGGGGTCCTCGAGGTTGTGCCGGGGCCATGCCCCGCCCCCTCTACTTCATAAAGTGTCATATACATGTATCTCAGAAACCTTACCGATCCCAACCCCTAAACCATATAATTATATTCTTGTTCCTTATGATAAGACCTATTAAATGACACCAACCTGAGGGTCCTCCGGGGTGTGCCGGGGAAAAAGCCCCACCCACTCCACTTCATACAATGCCATTTATCTCAGGAACCATTCAGATCCCCACCCCAAACCATATCTATTCTTATTCCTTTTGATAAGAAGCATTCCGTGACACCAACCTGGGGGCCCACGGGATGCACCAGGGCTTTGCCCCACCCCACCACTTCATAAAAGGCCCAATATCCCTGAAACCTTACAGATCCCGTCCTAAACTATATAAATTCTTGTTCCTTATAAGTTGCATAAACGGCCCCCGCCCATCGGGGCTTGAAGAAATTGATGGGCTGCATGATGCTTCCACGCAGAGCTGAAACCGACTCGCACACGAGTACTGATAATCCGCTTAGAGGATCTTAGCCTGCCCAGGCCAAGTCGGATCGTCCAAGCATATAAACCTTATTGGTTTCATTGGGCGGCAGAGCTTGAGATGTCATTTCATCTCTATGTCGGGTAAAAGTCCCACAAAATTGGAAGCAACGTCTCCAAAATGACCTTTAAAGTGTTGACGGGGACGTTAAACCTTAAATCAATCAAAAAAAAAAAGGTTGATAAAGTGACGCCAACTTGGGGGTCCCCATGATGTGCGGAGGCCATGTCCCACCCCTCCACTTCATAAAAGGCACACTATCACAGAAACCTACAGATCCCCAACCCTCAACCATACATATTCTTGTTCCTTTTGATAAGACACATTCAGTGACACCAACACACGGATCATCCAGGGAGCGCCGGGGATATGCTCCACCCCTCGACTTTACAAAAGGCCACATATTTGAGAAACTGTTCAGAGCCCCACCCCTAAACCATATGTATTCATGTTCCTCATGATAAAACACCATCAGTGGCATCAGTATGGGGTCCCATCCACGGGGTGCCACAGGCCATGTCCTAACTCTTTACTTCATTAAAAGCCATATATCTCAGAAACCGTTCAGATCCCCACCATTTAACCATATATATTCTTGTTCCTTATGATAAGACCCATTCATTCACACCAGCCTAGACCGTATATCTTAGAGAACGTTCAGATCCCCACCCTTTAACCAGATATATTCTTGGTCCTTATGATAACACACATTCAATGACAACAATCTTGGGCTTTTCTGAGATCGACCATGCCCCACCCCCTCCACTTTATAAAAAACCTAATATTTCAGATACAGAATCTACTGGTATGGGGTTTGTTTTGGAGAGTTTATAATTGGTAGATTTGGTTGACCTATATATCATGGTTCAGTGATTTTGCCTATTATCTTGAATACTATTTAATGGAGAAATGTCATACCTGGATTATTTACGCCCCCGCCCATAGGGGCTTGAAGAAATATATGGGCTGCATGATGCTTCCACGCAGAGCTGAATCCGGCCTGCACACTAGTACTGGTTAACCGCTTAGAGGATCTAAGCCTGTCCAGGAACTGCGGTGCGAGGCGGACCGTCAATGCTAATGAACCCTTTTGGTTTCATTGGGCGACAGGGCTTGAAATGTCATTTCATCTCAATGTCGGGTAAAAGTCCCACAAAATTGGAAGCAACGTCTCCAAAATGACCTTTACAGTGTTGACGGGGACGTTAAACCTCTAATCAAACAAACAAAAAACCTGGATTATTAGTTCCATGTGACCCGATAATTGACCGCGAAATATATCTAGGTCATGGTGACTTGCATTTCACGGTCCAGTGTTTTTGCCTATAATCTTGAGTACGATTTGATGGAGAAATGTCATACCTGGATTATTAGTTCCATGTGACCCCATTATTGACCTCAAAATATATCTAGGTCGGTATGACCTGTATTTCATGGTTCAGTGATTTTGCCTATTATCTTGAATACTACTTGATGGGGAAATGTCATACCTGGATTATTAGTTCCATGTGACCAGATAATTGCCCTTAAAATATATCTAGGTCAGTGTGACCTGTATTTCATGGTTCAGTGATTTTGCCTATTATCTAGAATACTATTTGATGGAAAAAATGTCATACCTGGGTTATTTATTCCATGTGACCCCATGATTGAGCTTGAGATATATCTAGGTCAGTGTGACCTATATTTCATGGTTCAGTGATTTTGCCTATTATCTTGAATACTATTTGATGGAGAAATGTCTCGCCTGGATTATTAGTTCCATGTGACCCGATGATTGACATAGAAATATATTTAGGTCATTGTGACCTATTTTCATGGTTCAACGATTTTTCCTTTTAACTCAGACAGAATTTGATTCTGAAATGTAATATCTGGAACATATGTTCCATGTGAGCTGATTATTGATCTTAAAATATATCTATGTGAGTGTGACCTATATTTCATGGTTCATAAATTTTACCTTATATCTTGAAGACGCGAAACAGGCGAGCTATGCTGTCATGCGACAGCTCTTGTTCTTATTCCTGCTGAAAAACATAGATAGTTTATTTTAGTTTAATCATATTTTATGGCTACAACAAATCAAAAGGGTCGGGCCACAAGTTTTCAAAACATTAGTTACGGCCATCCCCATACAAGGTTGACGCTAATACATGTAGAACATATGAACATGGCTATTTGATAAGTATCAAGCGATTTTGGTACTTATCGCCTATGCGAGCAGCGAAGGTTCAGGCGAGCCTGCGAATCCGCGCAGACTAGCCAGAAGCTTCGCTGCTCGCTCATACAAGCAGTGAATCAAGAGGAACCTTCAGACAGAAAGCCATATCCCTTGCCCCTCTGAATGGCTGGGCGTGCGCAGTTAAAATTTGTCATGACGGATTGCTCGAAGACACAAAATCGCTTGGCGGGGCTCATATATGAACAAGCAGGACACATACAAGCCAACTACATGTACATAGCACGCAGATTTATATCAGATAGATAAATAAACAACCAAACACCCCCCCTCTCTAAATGGCCTATTAAACAGGATTTCCAACGGAACTGAAATCTCGTTTTCTACTGCCTTCAACATTCTGCATGATAATTAGATCAGGACCAATCGCTTTATTTGGATTTAATGAGTCAATTAAATTTGAAATTTCTAGAGTTGAACATGTTATATCATTAAACGAGTTTCTAGTTTTAGATTCAAAATTAGGCAACTGAACTCCAGTGTCATTTATTGTTGATATCGACGATTAAATAATCGTTCAGGCATTCCGCCTTTTCTTCATATGTATTTCGCCTGACCTGTTTTCAAATATATCAGTTTGTTTGATATTATAAGTGTTTAGTTTCAATTTCAGGATACGTGCTCGCTGATTGAATGCAAACCTATGAAGACTATATGAAATGGTTGACCAGAACTACGGAATGGTGTTTGTGCTGACTGACTTATTTTCAAGGTAATGACAAATTTTACGTTGTCTTTCGAAAGCGTAAGAATGGACTTAACAACGGCCACGGCGGAATGATTATTCAACAAGAATCTACCATCTTTGAAAGAAACCCAATAAATTAAAAAAAAAAAAAAATAAATAAAATAAAAAAAAACAAAGTTAAGTATTTAACCACTAAAGTGCCAAATGGCCAGTTTTATACCATATGTGTAATTAAGTTCAGTGCCAGAGGGCCAGTTCTGGACCAATACTTGATTAACAAGGATGGAAAGATATCTGCGAGGCAACATTCTCAATGTTACAGTAATGATCCCAAGTATTGAGGTAGATAGGCCAAAACAAACAATACAAACCCAGATTAGACTGTTATTTCATCAGATTGAGGCGCAGTCTTATCAGGGTCTACACTGTTTGACTGTCCCCCTGCACCTTTCGGACTCCTTGCTGGATCATGAACAGCAAGTTCTCAAGGTGTCCGAATTTTTTAGATTTTACAGTATTCGTTTTAGACCAGATAAATCCTTTGAAAACATTCTCCAAGTACCTAAGGTCGACTATATATGGTTGAGTCTTGCACACCAGCTAAGGAAATCAGTAGTTTTAGCCTGGAATAGAAATAATGTTGTTACCCTGGTGTTCAGAATCAAATTGTTACTGGTGACACGTCAAATGATATTCATTCACCAGGAACCATGATATGCGAAGTTAGTCCATAGCTCTAACTTAGCTACACAATCATCAGCTCCTTCAGCTGTCGACATAATCATATCGGGAAGGACATACCAATCTCTAAAGGTTCTGGGGAAGAACGAGCCCAGCAGGCACATGACGTAATTGTGAGGTCACATCAACGTCGGTACAACGTCATGACGTATATTCAACGTCATATCTACGTCGGTGCAACGTCGTGACGTTGCACCGACGTTGATTTGACGTTGCCATAGCGACGTTTGCCTGCTGGGAGTATTCTTGTAGTAAGAGCCTGAAAGCCAATGAATGGTGATTTCTACAGTGCCTAGCTTAGGGAATAAGGTCATCTGTTGGAATGCTGGCAGCACCCTTTAGATCTTTGTATAAAAGCGTGAGCCTAACGTCTTTAATCCTTTTCTTGAGAGACTCCCATCTTAATTTCCTAGTATTCCAGTGATGCTCCCAGTTTCAAAGCTTGTTACAAATCTAGCAGCTCTTTTCAGAACTTTTTTTTTCAATTTCTTCATTAAGAACCACACCACTGGGGTCCCTGGTACAATTACCATATTCCAATATTGGGCGAACAAGTCCTTTATACGCCGCCTCTTTTGCATCCTGACGACACTGATGAAGATTTCGCCTCATGAAACCAAACCAGTCTAGCATATATAACGCCATCAAATATTGACCAATTTTTGTACAGGCAGCAAATAGTCTTATCATTAAATAAACAAATTCCACTTGAAACTTCTTTGACATGTCGGATGTCTACTTTCTCTATTTAAAATACTGTAAGTATACTGACTGAACTGTCAGATCAGCCCCCGCCCATTGGGGCTTGAAGAAATATATGGGCTGCATGATGCTTCCACGCAGAGCTGAATCCGGCCCGTACACTAGTACTGGTAAACCGCTTAGAGGATCTAAGCCTGTCCAGGAACCGCGGTGCGCACGAGTCGGACCGTCCATGCTTATAAACCCTACTGGTTTCATTGAGCGACAGGGCATGAGACGTCATTTTATCTCAATGTCGGGTAAAAGCCCCACAAAATTGGAAGCAGCGTCTCCAAAACGACATTTACAGTATTGATGGGGACGTTAAACCTCAATCCGGGCGTTCTGGCACGGTCAGTCGGCTGGTCGCGCCGAGCCCTAGAGATACCGCTTTGCTTTCTCTTCAACTCTTTTTGTATCTTTCCTGAAATCAACCATATGCACATTTACCTTACCCTTTTCTGTCTTTTTATCTCTAGAAGGCGGTGGCTAAACGGATCAATCGTTTAGGCATTTTGTTTATACGAGTATATCTCACGTGTATCTCTAACACCTGCGAGTTGGATAACCACTCCATTATGGTGTTCCCTTGTAGGGCTCCACGGAGGGCGGAGAGCACTTGGGACGAAACTACGATTTTTTCCTTAAAACAAATGGAAAAAACATAACCGCAACGCACATAACCGCAACGCAGCTAAACGTAAAAAAGACGAGGATTCATCCGAAACGGATGAACTCAGTCAGCAGTTAAGTCAGCAGTCAAGTCAGCAGTCTAGTCAGCAGTCTGAAACTCCAAAGCTCAACAACTGCACGATCCGCAGAAAAAGCGACCGACTGAAGTCGGTTGATTTTCTAAGAGTGCCCTAAAATCACCGTGTCATTCTGTCAGTCTGTCTGTCCGTCCGTAACCCGTTTGTGAAAATTGGTGATAGTGACTTAACCGCTTGGAATATTTAAACAATTTTTGGCCTACTGATAGATATCAATGAGATCTAACCAATGAACTTGCGAAATATAACATTCCATTTAGTATAGCCTCGCCGAGGCGAAAAATGTGAAAAATTTCGAACTGCTTCTCCTCGGAAACCGTTGGGCCGATTGAAGTCAAATTTCATATGGAGCCTCTATTGGATGGGGGAAACCAAAATTTGCTCATGGGGTCCAGGTCAGATGACCAAAATGGCCGCCAAGCCATATATGGTAAAAAACCTTCAAAAAATAGTCTTCTCCAGAACCACTAGGCAGATTTCCACGAAACTTGATAAATAGCATCTGGGAGGTAGGCCCATCATAAATTGCTAAAATGGTGACCCTGGGTTGACCTTGACCTTCTTTGTGCATAGGTCAAACTTTGACACATATGCTTTTGTATTGGAAAAGTGAGAATGCATTTTATCCTGCAAACGATTCAGAATACAGTACTAAAGTATAAGATATATTTTTGCTCCTTATGATAAGGCGCATTTATTGGGGGAACCGTTTTAGGTCCAGGTCACATGACCAAATGGCCGCCATACCCATATATGGTAACACTCATAAAGCTAAAAGCATCCGGCGGGTCGTGCACTTCAGCTGAAGCACTGGTTTTCCACGCTTCTTGGTGATGACATCACGTGATGATACACGCACGGTGTCAGATTTATCACCTTTTGTAATCGAAAAGAGTATAGTGTCCATTGCCGGACATCCAAAAAGTATCAAAAAGCTGAAGTCAGGTGATCTCCTCTTGGAAGTCGAGAGAGAGAGAGGTCAAAAGCCTGCTTGGTACCACAAAGCTATTCGATCACAACGTCAAAGTATCGTTGCACAAAACTCTCATTCCATGTAAATGTGTCATCTGCTTTAACTACTACTAATACTACTTTAACTACTTCTACTTTAACAAGTACTAGTGCCACTACTACTATTACTACTTTAACTACTACACCACTACGGCTACTTTAACTACTATTGCTATTTTAACTATTACTACTACTTCTACTTTAACTACTACTACTTTAACTATTACGACTACTACTTTAACTACTACTACTAGTACTACTTTAACTTCTACTACTACTACTACTTTAACTTCTACTACTACTACTACTATAACTGCTACTACTACTTTAACTGCTACTACTAGTACTACTACTAAACTGTTACTACTCCTACTACTACTACTAACCAACCAATACTACTACTACTTCAACTACTACTCTACTTTAAATATACTACTGCTACTACTTTAACTACTACTACTACTTTTACTACTACTACTACTCTAACTACTACTACTTCTACTTCTTCTACTACTACTACTACTACTACTACTACTACTACTTCTATTACTAGTACTACTACTATTTCAACTACTACTACTACTTAACCTACTTCTACTACTTCTACTACTTCAACTGCTAATACTGCTTCTACTTTAACTATTTCTAGTGCTACTAGTTTAACTACTACTTCTACTACAACTACGTCTACTACTACTACTACTACTACTACTACTTTAACTACTACAACTACTAACTTTAACTACTCTTACTTCAACTATAACTACTGCTACTTTAACTAGTGCTGCTATTACTACTAGTTTAACTACTTCTAATACTACTACTTAACCTACTACTAGTACTACTTTAAGTACTACTACTACTACTGGTTAATTGCTACTACTACTTTAACTGCTACAACTACTGCTACTTAACTACTACTACTACTACTACTACTACTACTACTACTTTAACCACTACTACTACTGCTTTAACTACTACTACTTTAACTACTACTAGTTCTTCTGTACTACCACTACTTTAACTACTACTTCTTTAACTACTACTACTACTACTTTAACTACTTCAACTACTACTACAACTTTAACTACTACTACTTCTTCTAATTTAATTACTACTACTACTACTACTACTTTAACTTCTACTACTACTACTACTACTTTAACTTCTACTACTTCTTCCTTCACTCCTACTACTACTACTACTGCTACTACTACTACTACTTTAACTACTACTTCTACTATTACTACTTTAACTACTATTGCTACTACTACTTAAACTACTACTACTATTTTAACTACTTCTACTTCTTTAACTAGTAGTTAAACTACTGCTACTACTAACACTACTACTAACACTACTACTACTAATGCTATTTTAAATACTACTACTAATACTTTAACTGCTGCTACTACTTTAACTACTACTACTACTACTACTTTAACTACTACTTCTACTTCTACTACTAATACTTTAACTATTACTACATTAACTACTACTTCTGCTACTACTTTAACTACTACTACTACTAATACAACTGCTTTAACTACTACTACTATTACTTCTACTACAACAGCTGCTACTACTACTACACTACGACTACTCTAACTGCTACTACTACTACTACTACTTTAACTACTTCTACTTATATTTCTGTGACTACTACTTCCTATTTTAACTACTACTACTACTTTAATTTCTACTTCTTTTATTACTTTAACTACTACTACTACTACTACTACTACTACTACTACTTCTACTACTACTACTACTACTACTACTACTACCACTACTACTACTACTACTACTTTAACTACTACTGCTAATACAACTTTAACTACTACCACTGCTACTACTACTTTAACTGCTAATACTACTTTAACTACTACTACCATTAAACTACTACTACTTTAACTCCTAATAATAATACTACTACTTTAACTGCTACTACTATAACTACTACTGCTACTACTTCTTTAACTACTGCTACTACTTTAACGGCTACTACTCCTACTACTTAACTATAACTACTGCTACTTTAACTAGTGCTGCTATTACTACTACTTTAACTGCTACTACTTAAATTACTACTACTACTTTAACTACTACTACCAGTTTAACAACTTCAAATACTACTACTACTACTTTACCTATTACTGCTACTACTTTATCTACTACTGCTTTAACTATTAGTACTACTACTACTAGTTAACTGCTACTACTACTTAAACTGCTATCACTGCTACTACTATTTTAACTGCTAATACTACTTTAACTACTGCTACCATTTAACTACTACTACTACTTTTACTACTAATACTACTACTACTACTACTACTTTAACTACTACTACTATAACTACTACTGCTACTACTACTTTAATTACTACTACTACTGCTACTACTGCTACTACTTTAACGGCTACTACTCCTACAAATTAACTATAACTACTGCTACTTTAACTAGTGCTGCTATTACTACTACTTTAACTACTACTACTACTTAAACTACTTCTAATACTACTACTACGTCTACTTTACCTACAACTACTGCTACTTAACTACTGCCACTACTACTTTAACCACTATTACTACTGCTTTAACTACTACTACTCTTACTACTTTAACTTCTACTTCTGATTCTACTACTATTACTACTTTATCTACTACACCACTACTACTACTTTAACTACTACTTTAACTTTTACTACTACTACTGTAAATACTACTACTACTTAAACTATTACTACTACTACTCCTTTTAACTTCTACTTCTGGTACTACTGTAACTTTCACTGCTACAACTTTTTTAACTACTACTACTACTACTACTACTACTAATACTACTACTACTACTACTACTACTTCTACTTTAACTACTACTACTACTACTACTAATACTACTTTAACTACTACTCATACTATTACTACTACTTTAACTACTACTACTTCTTTAACTACTACTACTTCTACTTAACCTTCTGCGATTGCTACTACTCTATCTACTTTAACTACTACTACTGCTACTTTAACTACTACTACAACTACGTTAGCTTCTACTACTTTTACTACTACTACTACTACTACTGTAACTACTACTACTACTACTATTTCAACTACTACTACTACTTAAACTACTACTACTATTTCTACTACTTTAACTTCTACTACTACTTAAACTACTACTACTACTGCAACTGCTACTACTGCTACTACTTTAACTATTACTACTATTTTAACTACTACGACTTCTACTACCAATACTACTATTTTAACTACTACTTCTACTCTTACTTCAACTATTACTACTGCTACTTTATCTACTGCTACTACTACTTTAACTACTTCTATTTCAACTACTACAACTATTTTTACTACTACTACTGTACTACTACTTTACCTACTACTTCAACTACTACTTTAACTGCTACTACTGATTTAACTACTACAACTATTATTAATTTACTTACTACTGCTACTTTAACTACTACTGCTATTCTTACTACTACTACTTCTACTACACTACTACTACTTTAATTTCTACTACTACTATTACTTTAACTACTACTACTAGGTTAACTACTACTACTACTACCTTAACTACTACTACTACGTTAACTAATACTACTACTACTACTCTTACTTCAACTACTACTACCACTTTAACTACTACTATTAATACTACTACTACTTTCACTACTACAACTTTAACAAATACTACTACTTTAACTGCTACTACTACTACTACTACTACTACTTCAACAACTACTACTACTACTTCTTTAACTAAAACTACTACTACTGCTATTACTACAATTTTAACTACTTCTACTACTTTTAATTTAACTACTACTACTACTACTTTAACTTCTACTACTACTACTACTTTAGCTTCTACTACCACTACTACTACTACTTTTACTTCTACTACTACTACTTCTACTACTACTACTACTTTTACTTCTACTACTACTAATACTACTTTGACTTCTATTACTACTGTAACTACTACTATTACTACTACTATTTTAACTACTACTTCTATTACTGCTACTACTCCTACTGCTACTCCTTTATTACTACTACTACTTCTACTTCTTTAACTAGTAGGTAAACTACTACTACAACTACTACTATTACTCCTTTTTAACTTCTACTATTGCTACTTTAACTACTACTACTAATATTTAACTGCTACTACTACTTCAACGAATTCTACTACTTCTACTTTAACTCTTACAACTACTACTTCTACTACTACTACTTTACTACAATACTAGACTGAAGTGACTGTCTATTATATTATTAAATCATGGACGCCACTCTATGCTTTCATTTTTAAGTTCATTACCCGTTTCTGTTTTACGTCTTCTGGACACCGAGGCGAATAAATTCTACGATAGTTCTCATCAGTTATATGATGCGGCTCTCTTAACTAGAGGCTATACTCAGCATACTCTCCGTCCTTACATTGATTCTGAAATTAATCATAAACGTCATTTCTTCAAAATATCCTTCATTAATAAGGGTATGGATTTTAGAGATTTGCCCAGTATCTTCCGTGAAAAATCGGTGCTTTCTTCCATTCCTGCTTATTTTCAAAATACTGAAACACCTATAATTTGCTATAAATATAACAAACCTGTTAGATATATCATTTTTAATTTCAATAAACTTGTTTCAGATCTTGATATTGATACTAATACTCCTGATTCATGTGATTGTAAAAACTCAAAGTATTGCTATCCTGCTGCTGGTCATGTAATTACTGGCAATTTGAAAATTATTCCTGATTCTAGGATAAGGAATATAATTTCTAAAGGACCGAAATATCGGTTTCCTTCTAAAATTGATTTCAGTAAATGTAGAGATGAAATCGCTGCTTCCTTGAATGAATTCGGTTATCGATGGTGTAAGCGAGAGTATGTTGAGTATAAAGCCCTAAAGGACTGGAAACTTAGCATTTTAAGACTAGTGAATAAACGCATTTCTTTCTATTCTCAAAATACTAACTTATTACCCCCTAAGCCCAAGACGTCTTTACGTCATCTTAAACTAGGTATTCAAGAATTTCATAAGAAGTTTGTTTTGGCCCCTGCAGACAAGGCCGCTAACAACGTCGTCGTTGTGTGACGGCTCCACTATGTTAACACGCTTAAGCAGGAGCTTGGTGGTACTAAGGCCTATGAACTTCAGCCTTTGGCTGAAGAGAGAGCTATAGTAGATAAACATGTTTGTCTTTCAGCCACCAAGTTTGCTGTGTGTGTTAACGAAGGCCAAGACAAGCTTCCTACGCTATACTGGTTACCAAAACTTCATAAAAAAACCTTACAAAGCACGGTTTATTGCAAATTCTAGTTCTTGCACTACCACTGAACTTTCTAAATTATTAACTTCCTGTCTTACTGCTATTAAAACGCATGTAATTAAATATTGTGATAAAGTCTTTGAAAGATCAGGAAGAAATCTGTTTTGGTCTATAAAAAATTCGAATGAGGTTTTAAATAAATTGAAATCTAGACAGTTTCGTGCTTCTAGTCTGTCTACCTACGATTTTTCCACTCTTTACACTACACTTCCTCATAATCTTATAAAAGAAAAGCTTAATGATTTAATTGAATGGGCTTTTCACAGAGAAGATTCTCTCTATCTTCCATGTAATGTCAGAAATGCATTTTTCACTTCTAAAGAGCATAAGAATTATACACTTTGGTCATGTCAGAAAGTGTGTGATGCCCTCACCTTTCTACTTGACAATATTTATATTAGATTCGGTACTAAGTTATTTAGACAAATTGTGGGTATTCCGATGGGTACTAATTGCGCACCTCTTGTGGCTGATCTGTTCTTGTATTGTTATGAAAGAGACTTCATTTTGTCGCTTTCCATTGATAACCAATCTGAAATTATTGAAGCTTTTAGCTCTACTTCTAGATATTTAGATGATTTATTAAATATTGATAATACCTATTTTGATGGTTTGATCAGTCAGATTTACCCCCTAGAACTTCAGTTAAATAAAGCAAATTCTTCTGATACCGAGGCCCCGTTTTTGGATTTACATCTATCTATTGTAGATGGATTTGTTTCGTGCAAAATTTATGATAAACGCGATGACTTTGATTTTGAGATTGTAAATTTTCCTTTTTTGGATGGTGATGTTCCTCGTGCGCCATCCAATGGCGTTTATATTTCGCAATTAATTCGATTTGCTAGAGTGTGTTGTCATGTAACTGACTTCAACACTCGTAATAAATTATTAACGGCTAAACTTCTTAATCAGGGTTATCGGTACCATAAACTACGCAAAGCCTTTTCAAAATTTTATAGACGCCATTCTGATTTAATTTCAAAATTCAATATTGGACTTAAATCTCTTCTGCAACAAGGTCTATCGGAACCCGAATTTTATGGTGACTTAGTATATAAATTCAGAAAAATATATAACCGCAATGACTTCAGCACCCAATTTCGTAAAATCATTCTTCGATATAAAAAGATTGGGTACAACATGGATATTATACGACAGACTGCATGCATGGTAGTTAACCCAATCTCGGTTGGCAACTTTGCTTCCCTCTTTAATTGCACGCCGGTGGGTCAGGCCTCAGATTCTATGACGGCTCCAACGTAAAGGCTTATTGAAAATTAAAGAGATAATGTTGGTTGGTGCCTGATGCTCTGTCTCTGGTCGGGCTCATCGGAGTCTAACTGTTGGTTTTCTTTTGCTCCAGCATTTCAGTGGTTTCTTGCTGTCGAGTCCTCACCGTTGTCTCACCTCTGTGGTTCTTTGATTTCTGTGTTCACGGAGATGTTGCACTGATGAGTTAGGAGGCCTTCATGCGGACTGAACAAATTATTTGTCTAATTCGCGACGGAAGTAAGGGCGAGGATTGTGGCCACGTAAAATCGATTTAAGCCCCCCAGTGGAAATCTTCCACTGACCGTTCCAAGGCGGCTCTTCTGTGGCGATTTATTTATGTTCTTATTTGTTACTTACTGTGTGTATCACTTGTGTCTTTTAATTTTGGATGGCCATATGGCCATTTTGTGGGAAAGTAACTGTCCATATGGCCTTCCTTTGTTTAGGTTTCCATTATGGTCTGGTCGCTTAATGTTTGTATTTCTTTCCCTTTGGTGTCTTTTATGGATGGAGTAAGTTAATTGTATCAATTCCTGATCTTTGTTTTACTTCTACTTTAACTAATTCTACATTAACTACTACTGCTGCTACTACTACTTTAATTACTACTACCTCTTCTACTTCTACTTCTTTAACTACTACTACTACAACAGCTACTACTACTTCTACTACTAATACTCTAACTGCTTCTGTTACTACTACTACTACTTTAACTACTACTACTTATACTGCTCTAACTACTACTACTACTTTAACTAATTCTTATACTTTAATTTCTACTACTATTATTACTTTATCTACTACTACTACTACTACTACTACTACTACTTTAGCTACTGCTGATACTACTTTAACTAAGACCACCGCTACTACTACTTTAACTGCTAATTGTACTTTAACAAATACTACCATTTAACTACTACAACTATTTTAACTACTACTTCTACTACTTTAACTACTACTGCTACTACTACTTTAATTACTACTACTACAAATACTTTAACTGCTACTACTACTCTAACTGCTACTACTACTTAACTTTACTACTTCTACTTTAACTACTACTAATACTAAGTCTACTACTTTAAATACTACTACTACTACTTTAACTACTACTACAACTATTACTACTTTAACTACTTTAACTATTACTACTACTACTACTTTAACCAACTTGTACTACTTTAACTTCTACTACTACGACTACTTTAACTACTACTACTACCACTACTGTAACTGCTACTTCCTCTTTAACTGCTACTGATACTACTTAACTACTATTATTACTACTACTACTACTACTACTACTACTACTACTACTGCTACTACTACTACTACTTTAACTTCTATACTATTTCTACTACTACTACTTTAACTACTACACCACTACTACTTCTTAAACTGCTGCTACTACTTTTAATAATTACTCCTACTGCTACTTAAACTACTACTACTACTACTTCAACTGCTATTTTGACTACTACTACTTTAACTGCTACTACTACTTCTACTTTAACTAGTAATTAAACTACTACTACTTTAACTACTACTTCAACTAGGGCTACGTTAATTACTACTACTACTACTTCTACTAACACTACTACTACTACTACTTTAACTACTGCTACTACTACTTTAAAACTACTCCTACTACTACAATAACTACTACTTCTACTACTATTTTGACTACTACTACTTTAACTGGTTCTACTACAGCTACTTTAACTAGCAGTTAAACTACTACTACTACTACTTTAACTGGTACATCTACTACTGGTACTTTAACTACTACTACTACTTTAACTACTGCTACTACTACTTTAAACTACTACGGTTTCTACTGCTACTGCATTTTCAACTTTAACTACTACTACTACTATTTTTAAAACTACTATAACTACCTCAACAACTACTACTACTACTTTAACTACTACTGCTATTCTAACTACTACTACTGCTACTACTTTCACTATTAATACTACTACTACTTTAATTTCTACTACTACTATTACTTAAACTACTACTACTAGGTTAACTACTACTACTTCTACCTTAACTACTACCACTACTTTAACTACTACTACTACTACTACTCTTAATTCAACTACTACTACCACTTTAACTACTACTATTAATACTACTACTACTTTCACTACTACCACTACTACTTTAACAATTACTACTACTACTTCTTTAACTAAAACTACTACTGCTTCTTTTACTACAACTTTAACTACTTCTACTACTTCTAATTTAACTACTACTAATACTACTTTAACTTCTACTACTAATACTACTACTTTACGTTTTACTACCACTACTACTACTACTTTAACTACTACTACTACTACTACTGCTACTACTACTTTTACTTCTACTACTACTATTACTACTTTGACTACTATAACTATTACTACTTTAACTACTACTATTACTACTACTATTACTTCTACTATTTTAACTACTACTACTACTATTACTGCTACTACTCCTAATGCTACTCCTTTACTACTACTACTACTTCTACTTCTTTAACTAGTAGTTAAGCTGTTACTACTACTATTACTTCTACTTTTACTACTACTATTGCTACTTTAACTACTACAACTAATTCTTTAGCTGCTACTACTTCTTTAACTAATTCTGCTACTACTACTTTAACTACTGCAACTACTACTTCTACTACTACTACTTTAACTAATACTACATTAACTACTACTGCTACTACGACTACTTTAACTACTACTACTTCTACTTCTTTTTCTTTAACTAATACTACTACTACTACTACTACTACTACTACTACAACAGCTTCTACTACTACTACTACTTCTCTAACTGCTACTACTACTACTACTACTACTACTACTTTAACAACTACTACTTTAACTACTATTACTTATACTTCTCTAACTACTACTACTTTAACTACTACTACTACTTTAATTTTCACTACTATTATTTCTTTTACTACTACTAGTACTACTACAACTGCTGCTACTACTACTACTACTACTACTACTTAAACTACTACTACTATTATGACTACTTTAACTACTATTACTACTGCTACCTTAACTACTGCTACTTCTACTACTATTTTAACTACTACTACTATAACTGCTACTTCTTCTATTACTACTCCTTTAACTACTACTACTACCACTACTACTAAAACTACTACTACTACTTCTTTAACTAGTAGTTAAACTACTACTACTACTACTACTGCTTTAACTACTACTACAACCACTGCTACTTTAACTACTACTACTAATACTTTAACTGCTACTACTACTTTAACTACTATTACTACTTTAACTACTACTACTTCTACTACTTCTGCTACTACTACTTAAACAACTACTACATTAACTACTACTGCTGCTACAAAAGCTACTTCTACTACTACTTCTCTAGCTGCTACTTCTACTACTACTTCTCTAACTGCTACTACTTCTACTACTTTAAGTACTACTTCTCATACTTTAACTACTAATACAACTACTATAACTACTACTACTTTAATTTCTACTACTATTATTACTTTATCTACTATTGCTACTACTACTACTACTACTACTACTACTACTACTACTACTACTAGTACTTTAACTACTACTGCTAATATTACTTTAACTACGACCACTGCTTCTACTACTTTAACTGCTAATACTACTTTAACTACTACTACCATTTTACTACTTCTACTTTAACTACTATTAATACTACTACTACTACTACTACTACTTTAACTACTACTACTTTAACTACTACTGCTGCTACTTATTTAACTACTACTACTACTACTTTAACTGCTAATACTACTTTAACTGCTACTACTACTACTTCTACTACTACTACTTAACAACTACTACTTTAACTACTACTACTTTAACTATTACTACTTCTACTACTTTAACTACTACTACTCCTTTAACTTCTACTACTGCTACTACTATTACTACTTTAACTATTACTACAACTACTACTTTAAATATTACTACTACTACTACTTGTATTACTTTAACTTCTACTACTACGACTACTTTAACTACTACTACTACTACTACTACTACCACTACTTTAACTGCTTCTACTACTTTAACTGCTTCTACAACTACTACTTCAACCTCTACTGATACTATTTTAACTACTACTTTTACTTTAACTACTACTCGGCCCCCGCCCTTCTTGGCTTGACGAAATATATGGGATGCATGATGCTTCCACGCAGATCTGAAACCGACCCGCACACGAGTACTGGTAAACCGCTTAGAGGATCTAAGCTTGCCCAGGCAAAGCGGTTTGAGAAGGTCCGTCCATGCTTATAAACCCAATTGGTTTCATTGGGCGACAGGGCTTGAGATGTCATTTCATCCTTCTACTACTAATTTAACTACTCCTTTTACTACTACTACTTTTATTACTACCACTACTTCTACTAAACTACTACTACTAATTTAACCACTACTACTACTTTAACTACTACTACTTCTTTAACTACTACTAATTCTACAATTACTACTACTACTACTACTTCTTTCACTACTACTACTACTGCAACTGCTACTACTGCTACTTCTTTAACTATTACCACTATTTTAACTGCTGCTACTACTTCTACTTTAACTAGTAATTAAACTACTACTACTTTAACTACTACTTCTACTACTGCTACGTTAATTACTACTACTACTACTTCTACTAACACTACTACTACTACTACTTTAACTACTGCTACTACTACTTTTACAACTACTCCTACTACTACTTTAACTACTGCTACTTCTACTACTATTTTGACTGCTAATACTTTAACTGCTTCTTCTACTACTACTTTAACTAGCAGTTAAACTACTACTACTACTACTTTACATACTACTTCTACAACTGGTACTTTAACTACTAATACTAATACTTTAACTACTGCTACTACTACTCTAAACTACTACGGTTTCTACTACTACTTTAACTACTACTACTACTACTTTAATTACTACCACTGCATTTTCTACTTTAACTACTACTACTACTATTTTTAAAACTACTACAACTACCTCAACAACTACTACTACTACTTTAACTACTACTGCTATTCTAACTACTACTACTACTACTTTCACTATAACTACTACTACTACTTTAATTTCTATTTCTACTATTACTTTAACTACTACTACTAGGTTAGCTACTACTACTACTACCTAAACTACTACTACTACCTTAACTACTACTACTACTCTTACTTCAACTACTACTACCACTTTAACTACTACTATTAATACTACTACTACTTTCACTACCACTACTACTACTACTTTAACAATTACTTCTACTACTTCTTTAACTAAAACTACTACTGCTTCTATTACTACAATTTTAACTACTTCTACTACTTCTAATTTAACTACTACTACTGCTACTTTAACTTCAACTACTAATACTACTACTTTACGTTCTACTACCACTACTGCTACTACTTTAACTACTACTACTACTACTACTACAACTACTACTGCTTTTAGTTCTACTTCTACTATTACTACTTTGACTACTACTACTTTAACTACTACTATTACTACTACTATTTTAAATACTACTACTATTACTGCTACTTCTCCTACTGCTACTCCTTTACTACTACTACTACTTCTACTTTTTTAACTAGTAGTTAAACTTCTACTACTACTACTACTACTATTACTTCTACTTTTACTACTACTATTGCTACTTTAACTACTACAACTAATTCTTTAACTGCTACTACTACTTTAACTTATTCTACTACTACTACTTTAACTACTGCAACTACTACTTCTACTACTTCTACTTTAACGATTACTACATTAACTACTACTGCTACTACTACTCCTTTAACTACTTCTACTTCTACTTCTATTTCTTTAACTACTACTACTACTACTACTACTACTACTACTACTACTACTACTACTACTACTACTACTACTACTACTACTACTTCTTCTTCTACTACTACAACAGCTACTACTACTACTTCTCTAACTGCTACTACTACTACTACTACTACTACTACTTTAACTACTATTACTTATACTTCTCTAACTACTACTACTTTAACTACTACTACTACTCTAATTTCTACTACTATTATTACTTTTACTACTACTAGTACTACTACTACTACTGCTGCTACTACCACTACTACTACTACTTAAACTACTACTACTATTATGACTTCTTGAACTACCATTACTACTGCTACCTTAACTACTGCTACTTTAACTACTATTTTAACTACTACTATTATAACTGCTACTTCTTCTGTTACTACTCCTTTAACTACTACTAAAACTACTACTACTACTACTACTTCTTTAACTAGTAGTTAAACTACTACTACTACTACTACTGCTTTAACTACTACTACAACCACTGCTACTTTAACTACTACTACTAATACTTTAACTGCTACTACTACTTTTACTACTATTACTACTTTAACTACTACTACTTCTACTACTTCTACTACTACTACTTTAACTACTACTACATTAACTACTACTGCTGCTACAAAAGCTACTTCTGCTACTACTTCTCTAACTGCTACTTCTACTACTACTTCTCTAACTGCTACTACTACTACTACTACTACTACTACTACTACTTTAAATACTACTTCTCATACTTCTTTAACTACTACTACAACTACTATAACTACTACTACTACTTTAATTTCTACTACTATTATTACTTTATCTACTATTGCTGCTGCTACTACTACTACTACTACTACTACTGCTACTACTACTACTTTAACTACTACTGCTAATATTACTTTAACTACGACCACTGCTTCTACTACTTTAACTGCTAATACTACTTGAACTACTACTACCATTTTACTACTTCTACTTTAACTACTATTAATATTACTACTACTTCTTTAACTACTACTTCCCTAACTTCTACTGCTGCTACTACTTTAACTACTACTACTACTTTAACTGCTAATACTACTTTAACTGCTACTACTACTACTACTACTTAACAGCTACTACTTTAACTACTACTACTACTACTATAACTATTACTACTTCTACTACTTTAACTACTACTACTCCTTTAACTTCTACTACTGCTACTACTATTACTACTTTAACTATTACTACTACTACTACTTTAAATATTACTACTACTACTTGTATTACTTTAACTTCTACTACTACGACTACTTTAACTACTACTACTACTACTACTACTACCACTACTTTAACTGCTACTACTACTTTAACTGCTACTACTGCTACTACTTTAACCACTACTGATACTATTTTAACTACTACTTCTACTTTAACTACAACTCGGCCCCCGCCCTTCTTGGCTTGACGAAATATATGGGATACATGATGCTTCCACGCAGATCTGAAACCGACCCGCACACGAGTACTGGTAAACCGCTAAGAGGATCTAAGCTTGCCCAGGCAAAGCAGTTTGAGAAGGTCCGTCCATGCTTATAAACCCAATTGGTTTCATTGGGCGTCAGGGCTAGAGATGTCATTTCATCTCAATGTCGGGTAAAAGTCCCTCAAAATTGGAAGCAATGTCTCTAAAATGACCTTTACAGTGTTGACTGGGACGTTCAACCTCAAATCAAAACTACTACTACCACTTTAACTACCACTGCTATTACTAGAACTACTTTAACTTCTACTCCTTCTACTACTTATTTAACTAATACTCCTACTTTTACTACTACTACATTTATTCCTACTACTACTACTTCTTAACTACTACTATTAATTTAACCACTACTACTACTTAAACTACTACTACTTCTTTAACTACTACTAATTCTACTATTACTACTACTACTACTACTACTTTAATACTACTACTACTACTACTACTACTTTAACTACTAATACTGCTACTACTACTACTTTTACTACTTTTTCTACTACACCACTACTACTACTTTAACTACTACTACTACTTTAACTACTACTACTAT